>VDFB02067907.1:0-63665 GCA_007258455.2 Sequoia sempervirens | reverse complement strand
AGAAAGAGACACTGTAGAGGAAGTGAAGAATTTTTTAGAAGAGAAAAAGGAAGAATTTGATCTTGAGTTGGGAGAAGGTCTTATTCATTTGTCTACTTTGTCCCCAATTCAAAAAATGAAAGTCGCATCATTTGCACAAGCTAAGGCTAGGGAAGAAATTCTAAAGTCCCACATTGAGGATAGTGAATTATTGAATCTTGCATCTGGTATTATGGAGAAGATCATGCCTACTCATGTTAAGGATCAATTCAGTTCTTCCTCTGGTGAGCTGAAGAAGTTTATAAGTTCGGTAAGTATTCATTTTGAGTGACTTGAGAAGTCAGCTTTGGTCAAAGTTTAGAAGGAATTTGATGCTAGAAAGATCAGTAGGTTGAAAAAAATGATAGCTAATGATAAATCTCTCTTAGCTACCTATGTGAAAAATGTTCAAAGTGCATTATCAAAATATGGAAGTATTTATAAGTCGTGTTTTTATTTGTCAAAACTTATTGAGGAAAACGAGAAGAAGGTTAAGGATCATGAGAAAGAGTTAGCTACTATTTCTGATGCTTTTGATCCTTTAATTGTTTCTATTGGAGAGAAAGATGGTCTAGTTATATCCTTGATAGAATAAAGATCTTGAAGCATGATAATGATAGAGTTGTTGAAAGATTTGGTGAAATTAGAGGCCTAATTGGTCCAAAGATGGAGACCGTGTTGAATTCTTTGAAGGAAGCACTCGATGCTATGGCAGACAATGATCCAATGAACCTTGAATCTACAGAAATGCAATCTTATTTCTTTTTGGTCACATAACTATTATGGAAAGTTTGAAGAAGTGTTTGGACATAAGCTTGAACCTGTTAAGGAAAATTTTTGCAAATATTTTCAAGTTTGTGTACGTTGTTTGAAACAAAGTTTCTACATATGCAGTTTGAAGTTTTTGTTTGTTTATAGGAGTTTTGTATGTAGATTCCCCATCTTTGCCATTGATGTCAAAGGGGGAGAGTAGAATAGTGAAAAATTTATATTCATCTAAGGGGGAGTTGTAGTTTTGAGTTTTGAATGAAGATCTTTTTGGAGTTTTTGTTGGCAGTGTATTTATGTTGGTACCGATCTTACACTTAGTCATTTTTCCCTAAGTGTTTCCATCAATGTCAAAGGGGGAGATTGTTGGTAAGAGGCATTGCACATGTTTTCTGCTGTTATCATTGATGGCAACCCTTGTCAACTAGTAGATCTGCATGTCATCATTTACTCATACTAGTAGATAGATTGAAGATCAATGATTATCTATTAAGTTAGAATAGAGAATTCGATAGATTTGTGCTCTTCAATTCATATGCAAAATTTTTGTTATTATTTTTTGTTATGGATCTCAAGGAGTATTGTTTGATGAATAATCTATGTTATATATGAATATTGGTGCCTCATATCAATTTGGGTGAAAGTTAGAAAGTTTAGTAAACTATTTTTTTGTTCATTAGTGTATGGAGTCAGACTTGGTGAATATAGTGTGTCACGGATATTTGAAGAGTTATTGTTTAAGTGTTTTTGTGCTCGATAATTTTGATTTGGATCCTCACTATGTTGTGGCCAACTTTTGTGGATGCACATTGAATATTATGGGCGATCTAAGCCATCAGTTTGTGAATATTTCTTATTTTTGTTCAAGCTGACCTAAAGCGATTAAATCCTAAGTAGAAGATATATATAAGTGATAGATTATATCATTTTGATATATGTCAGTTGATTTTGTTGGAAAAAAAAGGGTAGACAACTAAGAGGGGGGGTTGAATTAGCTGCCCCAAAAATTCAAAACTTATTTGACTTATCAACTTTATACTCAAATCTGATCATTAAGCATGAAAATGGAGATAATCAACACATCAGTAACACACATAACACCAATATTTTTTTATGTGGAAACCATGTTAGGGGAAAATCCATGGTGGAGGTTAGTCCTCAAGATTATACCCTATTAAAAGTATAATGAAAGTGAAAATATGGGGAATGCACTTGCATTCAGGCACACTGCCTAGAGCTCACTACTCAAATACAAGGAAGATGTGCACTATCTTACAAAGAGATCTAGATTAAAGCCATCTATAGGGATTTGAATTGATAAAATAGCATCTACTAATTCTTGATAATAGTTCCAATTAAGCACATGAACAACTCTTCACTCTTCTTTACTTTTCTTCACACTCTGCTTCACTTTTCTTCACACTGTGCTCTTCCTTCGAATGATTAGGAAATTATTTACAAATACACACACATTTGTGAACTTCAATTCAAACAAAAAGCTACTCTTATATATCCCCAACAAGAAATTTCACTGCTACAAGTCGAACACAAAGAAATAATAAAATGAATATAACTGTTAGCCCAAATCATTCATAATAATCAATGTGTATCAACCAAAGTTAGCCATAACTTAGTGAGGACCTAAATAAACATATTCAACATGTGAAAAAATTCAATTAAACTATCCTTGAAGATCCAGAACATGCTTGAACACCATGTCGGCTAGGAACACGAAAAACATGAACATGAAAGAGAAAATTGTTAACCACAATCACAACAATCAATGCAAATGTGCAAAAAAGATATAGCATGATCTAGAAGCATCTAAAAAAATTAAGAAAAAATAGAGAAGCATCCGCAATAACTGAACTAATAGAAATAGCCTCATCTTCAATCAACAACACTAACTGAAGAAAAAAAAACTACCTAAATGAAAATCTTCATATCTCGATCAACTCTTCATGTAGATCTCTAAAAATCGATGTGGATAAACTAGATACACTCAACAAAAAACCCTTTAGTCCACAACCTCTTATCTTCAACCTATAGAACATACCACCATATTGAACTTCACTTAACCACTAACAACCTGCAACTCATTTCTTTACAATTTTATCAATATCCTCTATATCAATGGGTAAATTTCAGGATTAAGATTAGCAATGATTAGATCAGTAATAAAAACCCAAAGAAGTTATGAAGCACAATGAAAGAAAATAATAAGAACGATTATACCAGATATTTGTGAAGCTTCCATGATTCACCTCCATAACACCTCCTAGCTTGAAACATATGATTGATGCCCTCAGATTGAGTGTGTGAGGATTACAATTATGACATTGTCCTATGCAAGTTTTGAAGGATTTAAGTAAAACTATGTCTATGCCTATGCCAAATAACTCTAAAATGAAAAATAACTCTAAGTATCAATATTCCAGAATACCGAAGTTCATGTGTGTAATCTCAAAATATGAGCAAAATAGCATTTTATAGAAAACACAATTTTGAATGGACAGATGAGATTAACTTTTGACAAAGACCTAAAATCAGAGGATGAGATTTAATCTGATAATCCCTAATCAGGGTTAGGGAAAAATCCTTAAATGAGTGGCCAAGATGTCATCTGATAAAATCAAATCAGCGGTGGAGAAAAGATGAGATAATCAATTAGAAAAATAAAGATTTTCAAAAATCAAGAAGATAAAGACTGCCTGATTTATGAGATTCAAAAAATCAAAAAGATAAAAGGTGGACTGAAAAGCAGATTTGGAAAAATTAATAATTTGCTCAATTACTTGATTTTTGGAATCTAAAGCTACCAATTTGAATTAAATCAACTCAAAATATTGTTTTTATGAGATAATAAATAATCTTTTTTAGATTATTTACTAAAATGAAGTGACAGTTAATAAAAAGTAATCATTTTAAATAATAAATTGATTTAAAATGATGGAAATGTTAAATTGAGTAATTAAATAATTAAAGATAGTTATTTAATTTTAGAGGATTATGACTGATAATTAAATAAATTCATAAATTCATTTCATTATGGAAATTAGTGACATATTGAATAAATAAATAAAATTTATTTATTTAATAATCAGGAAGAATAAATGGATAAAGGTAATTAAACAAATTAACAAATTATTTATTTAATTAAAGGAAGACTTTAGATAATTAAAGACATATTGAATAAACAAATAAAATTTATTTATTTAATAATCATGAAGAATAAAAGGACATGAATTAATTAAATAATTATGAATTATTTAATTAATAGTCGAATGTGGACCAAGGACATAATTAAATGTCACAATTATGTTAGGACGAAAGTGGTAAAAATAGAGCTTGCAGGTCTAGGTCATTTTTAAGTGTCTACATTTTTCCCATCTTTGTCATAATGTAGTGTGTCACATTATGAAAAAGAAAATAAGTCAAAGCCATGCCCTAGTGAAGGTATAAAGTATCAATGCCCCCTCGGGATATTTTTCAAAATTTGGGTCGACAGTAGAATTATCCTTGCTAAAAATGGTAAAAATAAGGTATAAGGTATAATTGGGTTGATGGCAGAATTATGTTAGGACGAAAGTGGTAAAAATAGAGCTTGCAGGCCTAGGTCATTTTTAAGTGTCTACATCATCAACATATACAACTTCAAAAAAAATTATGCTAATAGTGTTGACATCAATGAGAACCACATATTAGCAACACAACCATAACATCCAACAATCTCCCCCTTTGGCATTGATGGAAATACATGATGTGAAAAATACCATCAATGCAACTAACTCTTGAAACTTACTCCCCCTTACATTATGACTCAATTTCTCCTCAATTCTTTCACATGAATTTTCTCCCATAAGACTCTTCTCCCTAGATAATCACCATTTTTTCACATGACTCTTCTCCCCCTTTGACATCAATGACAAAAAATATTAAGCTCTGAGCCACATATCTAAATTTTTGATCATCTGACTACTCTGCCTGAGTAGTAGCCACCACAACATCAATCTCAAATAAAATATGTCTATGAAATGCACGGACTGATGCAATGCATTGCTTTGCATCTTAGTTCTGATTAGGAGGGGTACTTACCCCTAACTTCCCTCTGAGATACTCAAAATTATCCTTAGGTAACAACTTGGTAAAGATTTATGCAATCTACTCCTTAGTAGGTGCATATTCTAATCTAACTTCTTTTTCACTTACCTTCTCCCTCAAAAAGTGAAACTTGATAGATATATGTTTTTTCTTTAAATGCAACACCGAATTCTTGGAAATGTTAATAGCACTTGAATTATCAAAGTACATAGCAATAGGTTCATCATATATAACTCTGATATCATTTAACATCTGTTTCATCCATAGGACTTGAGTACAATTTTTAGTAGCAACAATG
Source organism: Sequoia sempervirens (assembly GCA_007258455.2). NCBI lineage: Eukaryota > Viridiplantae > Streptophyta > Pinopsida > Cupressales > Cupressaceae > Sequoia > Sequoia sempervirens. The sequence continues at coordinate 58,480 of VDFB02067907.1, read as the reverse complement.
TATTCGGCCTAAGCAGTGGACACAGAAATGGTATTCTAATTCTTGCTTAACCATGAAATTAGCTTTTTAACCAAGAAAAATGATCCACCACTAGTAATATTTCTATCATTTACATCTCCATCCCAGTTAGCATTAGTAAAGGAACTCAAAGTAAGATCATCATCTTTAGGATACCATATGCCAAGATCAACAATTCCCTTCAAGTATGTGAAAATTCTCTTCACAATAGTCACATGAGATTCCTTTGGATCAACTTGAAATCTTGCAAAAATACATACAATGTTAATGATATTAGGCTTGGTTTGAGTTAAGTACAACAATCCACCAATCATTGATCTCTATCTTGACTGATTTGCTTTGAAAGAATCATCTTCTATTGTCAACTTGCATCTGATCAGCATGGGTGTACCAACTGGCTTTGAATTTACCATACTGAACTTCTTCAACAATTCCTTCACATACTTAGATTGAGATATAAAAATCCCTTTATCTAACTGAGTAATTTAGAATCATAGAAATAATTTCATCTCACCAATCATAGACATCTCAAATTCATTATGCATTTCACTAGAAAAATTCATGCACAAAGCATCATCTCCTCCAAAAATAATGTCAGCAACAAAGAATTCAACAATAAGATCTTTATCATCATTCTTGAAATACAAATTACTATCTGTAATACCTTTGTTAAATCCAAGCTTCAACAAATACTTGTCCAATCTTGCATACCATTCTTTAGGGGCTTGCATGAGTCCATACAATGCTTTATTCAACTGACACACCATATCTTCCTTATTAGTCAACTGGAATCCATTAGGTTGCTCAAAATACACTTCTTCTTCAAATTCACCATTTAGAAAAGTTGATTTAACATCCATTTGATAAAATTTGTAGTCCTTGTGAGCAACATAGGAAAGAAATAATCTTACAGCTTCAATTCTATCAACAGGGGCAAAGGTCTCTTCAAAATCAATTCCTTCCATTTGTGAATATCCTTTACATACCAGTTTGGCTTTGTTTCTAATCACTTCACCTTGCTCATTCAGTTTGTTTCTAAAAACCCATTTAGTTCCAATAACATTCTTATCCTTAGGTCTAGGAACAAGAATCCATGTATCATTCTTTTCAATATGTTTCAACTCTTCTTTTATTGCTTCAACCCAATGCTCATCTTTACATGTTTCATTCACACTAGTAGGTTTAGTTTTTGAAATCAAGTGATATTCCTCTACAATATTTCTCCTAGTTTAGAAACCTTTGTTCTTATCATCTATAATCTAATCTTTTGAATGATTCAATCTTACATACCTCAGATTCTTCTTGGGTTGTTCTTCAACTTCAAGTTCCTTTGATCTCTCTTTTGTGTTTCCACTAGTTTCTCCTTCTTCATTCTCCTGATTTACCGGATTGATTTGCACTTGATTTATAGTTTTGTCTTGCTTTCCTTGATTTGTACTATCATTTTGATCATCAAATTCATATCCATAGGTTCCAGATGGTGTACCAAAGTCTTCATCAACCTTAACATTTTCACTTTCAACCATTTTCTTCAATCTTTTATTGTAACATTGGTAGGCCTTTCTCTTAGTGGAATAACCCAGAAAGATACCTTCATCATTCTTTTCATCAAACTTTCCTATGTCTTCATCTCTCTTAATGTAACATCTACTTCCAAATATCTTGAAGCATTTAATAGTAGGATTTTGACCATTCCATAGCTCAAAAGGGGTCTTACTAGTATCACCTTTGATTTGTACCTAGTTTAGTATGTACACAACAATACTCACAGCTTCTGTCCAATAGTTATGAGGGACATTTCCTTCCAACATCATTGTTCTAGTAGTATCTTCAACTATTATGTTCTTCTTTTCCACAACTCCATTTTGTTGAGGGATCTGTGGTGTAGATAATTTTCTCCTTATTCCATTTTCTTCACAAAAAGAATTAAATTCACTGGAAGCGAATTCACCACCTCTATCTTATCTCAGACACTTAATCTTTTAGACACTTAATCTTCAAATATGTCTTGTTCTCAACCATAGCTTTAAAGATCTTGAACTTTTCAAGTGCTTTATATTTCTCTCTTAAGAAAGTAACCCATACCATTCTAGAATAATCATCAATGAGTAACATGAAATACTTGTAACCTTGTAGACTTGTAACCTTAGAGGGACCACATAGATCAGTATGCACCAGCTCTAACAATTCATTTGAACAATGCTTTTTACTCTGAAATGAAATCCTTGTTTGTTTTCCCAATTGACATTCCTTGCATATTACATTAGTAAGTTTCACCAACTTAGGTAGATCTCTCACAACCTTTGTAGAACTTATCTTGAGAATATTATCAAAGTTAACATGACACAATCTCCTATGCCATAGCCAACTTTCATCAACTTGAGCAATCAAACAATTTCTACTAGTAGCACTCAACTGAAAGATATTAACTTTTGTCTTTGTACTTGATGCAATTACATTTTTGGAACTCAATATTCTGCACTTTCCATCATTGAGTTGAAGATTATATCCCTTATCAACCATTTGACCAACACTCAAAACATTATGCTTCAGGCCTTCTACATACAAAACATCATCAATATTATGCTTACCATCAAGAGAAATGTATCCTCTTCCATGGATCACACCAATTGTATTATCACCAAATCTCACAACACCACCATCATTTTCTCAAAGCTCACAAATTTACTTTTGTCTCCTATCATATAATGTGAACATCCACTATCAATTACCCATTCATCTTTCTCATCAACTTGAGTAGCTAGGGCTTTCTCAACATTTGTACAACTAGAAAATTCAATAGATATAGAACTATTTTCTTTGACAACAATAAATACCCATTCATCATCATCTCTATCAAATTCTTCATCTATTACACCTTCATCAGCAACATAGTAAAATTTTTCTGAAATCTAGGCTTGTTATGTCTTGATTTAGGGGCTCTTTTCATACACCTTGATGTAAAATGACCTATCTTATTTCAAGAAAAACATTTTAGAGGAAACTTTCCTTCATACTTACCTTTTCCTCTCGGTACCTTTTTGACAATAAGTTCCTTTTAGTTCTTCCATCTCTTTTTCTTCTTCTTCACACTGTCTGATTTCATCTTCATACTTGAATGCATTTCTAGATGAACTCTCACCTAGTTCATATCTCTGTCTATCTCTTCCAGAAGTAGTAGCCTTAAATGTAGATTCTACCTTAGGAAGGGAGTCACCAAATTCACTCAACTCAAAAGTATTCAACTTACCAACCAAAGTATCTTTGGTTATGTTTGTTACAGTCTAGAGCTCTTCAATAGCACTAGCTTTGATTTTGTATGAATCAAGCAGGGATCTAAGCACTTTATAAATAATCCTAGATTCTTCTATCTTTCCACTAGCACATCTAATACCACAGACAAGTTCATTCACTCTTTGCATAAAAGTATTAATATTCTCATCATCACCCATTCTCAACCTTTCCCATTTTCCTTTCAAACTCTCCAACTTCACAGTCTTCACATTATCATCACCTTCATACAAGGTTTCCAATTTTTTCTAGATCTCATAAGCAGTCTTCAGATCCATAACATTTGTCATCTTTGAATGAGTTAAAGCACTCAACAAAGCTTCCTTAGCCTAGATATTATACTCAACATCTCTGATCTGAACAGAAGTAGTAGGACCATTCTGTGGAATAACATACCTATTACTTGTAATGCTCTAGTAGGGTTCACCAATGCATCTTAGATGACACTCCATTCGAGTCTTCCACAAAGAGTAATTTGTTCCATTAAACCTTGAACTATCCTTCTTGTAAGTTTCCATCCCAAACCACCTTAAGTTTTTAAAATTCTTCCAAGGAACTTAGCTCTTATACCAACTATTGGAAAAGCAACGACAGACAAATGAGAGGTGGGGTGAATCAGTTGTCCCAAAAATTAAAAACTTATTTGAATTATCAACTTTATACTTAGATCTGATCATTAAGCATGAAAACAAAGATCATCAACACATCAGTAACACACATTTTTTCAATTGGAAACCCTGTTAGGGGAAAAAACATGGTGGAGGTTAGTCTAGAAGATTATACCCCATTAAAAGTATAATTAAAATGAAAATATGGGGAATGTACTTGCATTTAGGTGCACTACCTAGAGCTCACTACTCAAATACAAAGGAAGACACACTGTATTATAAAGAGATTTGGATTAAAGCAATATGCATGGATTTGAACTGATAAAATGGAATCTACTAATCCCTGATCACAATTCTGGTTAAGCACATGAAGACCTCTTCACTCTTCTTCAATTTTCTTCACACTCTACTTCACTTTTCTTCACACTATGCTCTTCCTTCGAATGATTAGGAAATTATTTGCACATACACACACATTCGTGCACTTCAATTTGAACAAACAACCTCTCTTATATATCCACAACAATAAATTTCAATACTACAAGTTGACCACAAAGAAATGATAAAATGAATATAATTGTCGGCCCAAATCATTCATAATAATCAATGTGTATAAACAAAAGTCAGCCATAACTTAGTGAGGACCTAAATCAACATCTTCAACATGAAAACACTTCAATTAAATTCTCCTTGAAGATCAACAACATGCTTCAACACTATGTTGGCCAAGAACACGAAAAACATGAACACACAAGAGAAAATTGCCAACCATGATCACAATGATCAATGTAGACATGCAAAAAAGATAGATCATGATCTAGAAGCATCCAAAAAAATTAAGAACCAATAGAGAAGCATCTGCAACAACTGAGCTAATAGAAATAGCCTCATCTTCAATCAAAAAAATTTACTAAAGAAACAAAAAAACTGTTTGAATGAAAATATTCATAACTCGATCAACTCTTCATGCAGATCACTAAAACTTGACATGGATAAACTAGATACACTTAGCGAAAAACCCTTTATTCCACAACCTCTGATATTCAATGTACATAACATACCACCATACTGAACTTCACTTAACTACTGACAACCTGCAACTCATTTCTTTATAATTTTCTCAATATCCTAGACATATACAGCTTCAAATAGATTTATGCTAATAGTGTTGACATCAATGACAACCAAATATCAGCGTATTGGGTGATTTGGGAGGAACAACCTGGGTCTTTTGGTTGTGTGGGGAGGGGGAGTTAACTGTATATATAAAGACCTAGGTAATATTTCCAGAGGATCTTTTGTTATCTTGTTTGGATGATTATGTAGATGTTGGTAGTGGCCTCCACTACCATTCCAACCACCTTGCTACTCCAAAACGGTTTCTTCTGTACAACTTCACAGGTGCATCTGAATTTCCTCTTCTCTTATTATTTATAAAATTTAATTCGTTCACAAATGAGCTGTGATTTCTCTTTAACACTTGTAAATACAAAAAATTGTAGGAATGTGCCTCATGGTAGTTACACAATGTTTATTTTTTCCACCTCATCCCTTATACATTGGAAAATTGGATTACCTTCCTAAGTATGGTAAATACGAGTATTTATTGGAATGTACATCAAGATAGTTTTGCTGAATGATTTCATTTTCCCCTTATCTTTTAAATTTTGGGAAATATAACCTTTGGTAAAAATTTTGTGAACTAGTATTCTCCACCAATGGGACTTAACTTTCATCTTTTAAATCCATTTTCTCTTTGATATATATGTCTAAGGAACCTCTCTCCAATATGAATTATGCAAACTTATTAAACAAGGTTGTATATTTACTTAATTATTGGTCTTTTCTTTTAAAATTAGGTTTATTATAAATAGGTTGTTCTTCCTTCCAAGAGTTAAAACCAAAATAAAATTATGTGTCCCTATTAATCACTTTTTCTTTCAAATGGAACTATTTTCTACTTAATCTTAGAGCTACTAGAGAGCTTGTAGGGGCTTTGTACACTTTTCCTCTTCAAGAAATCACATTTTTGCGTAGGCATCAAAGATGTTGGCAAGGTTATGGAATTTGGCCTTACACCTATTAATTTCATATTCTTTAAATTTCTAAAGCCCTTTCAATGAATCTAGCTTGTGCATATCCTCCAATTAATGTATTTCATGAGACCATAATTCTTTGAGGAATTATGTTAGATAGTTCACATGGCCTGTTCCTACTGCTTATGGTTTCACCTCCTCCAAACTCACTATTGTTCATATTGACCTTTCACTTCTTGAATTTGGTGAGCTACAACCTGAAAATGAGGTTTCCACTGATAGTTTTAGAGTATGTTTATTAAAATGAAAATTACTATCAAAACCTGATAGTGAGCACATTTAGGTTTTATCACTACAACACTCTTACCCTAGGAAGTTAAATATATATCAACATATTTAATATATAATGTATATTTTAGGTTTTCTTGTAATGAGATTGATGGAGTAGAGAAGCTTGGATCATGAACATGGTGAGTTGATCGCATGAGGAAACAATAGTGTTTGTGTTTTTTGGTGCACTTCCCCACCAAATTCCTTCACAGTTGCATGCCTTAACGTTATTATTTTTATGTTCCTCTTGTAATTCCTTACACTTTTAAATAAATATCTCTATTTCAGCTACTCTAATGCTAGTCTTTCTTTCCTGTTAATTGCTCTCAAGTAAAAATAATAATAATCATAATAATGCCTTAAAATTTTGTGCTGTCTTCACTTAGAAAATAAAATTATAGCATGCATTAAAATAAAATAATTTTAGTGTTGTTTTCATCTTCAGCTAGGAAGATTTTATTAAGGTGGTGGAAACATTTTCAAACTAGACTTTTAGTTTTTAATAATTTTCTTAAATCGATGCATGCATAAAATAAAACTTAAGTGTAAAAATATTATTTAATTTCTATCACATATTTAGTTTTGAATTTAATTTAATTTAATTTTTATCTAGTCTTAAATATAGTTTTCCATTGAGTCATTTCGACAGTTCCATTAAAATATTGACATTAAATTCCCAATTTATAGTTTTCAATGTACTATCCTTGTTAATAAAACATAACACTTTTTAAGTTTAGTATATACATGTTACGGTGCTTGGTTGATCAATTATATTAAAGTGAATGTGTTTTTTTTTTATAAAAGCAATCTAAGCGATAATTTTAGGTCTAACTTTTCAAACACAAGTTTTAGGGTACTTAAATAAATATGAAAGTAAATAAGGAGTTTTAAATATAGTTAAATGTGTTTTATTAGTTAATATTTTAAAAATAAAGGGAGGGATTATATATATATATATATATATATAAAATTTATATTTATATTTTTGTTTATATTTATATAAATATTATTTTATTTTAATTTGTCAATGTTAAAATTAAATATTTTATTCAAAGTAAAATTATTTTATATTTTATAGAAAACTATGAGTTGTGTTTTGTTTGTTTGAGGTGTCGAAAAAGAATAATAATACTAATAATTCATATTTTTTTTATTGGGATCATTTAGATTTAATCTATTCTTTTCCATTATTTAATTTCTCTAATGATAATGTATAAATCAAGTTTTTGGAAGATTATATTTTGTTAATAGTGAAATCTAAGGGTAATTTTTAATTGTGAATATCATCTAGATATAATGAGGATAAATTATATATTTAGATAAAACAAGTACCAAATATATAATTTATGTGTATAAGAGATGAGTTTTCTTATCCTGTTAATAGTGAAATCTAAGGGTAATTTTAAATTGTAAATATCATCTAGATATAATGAGGATAAAGTATATATTTAGAGAAAAAAAAGTACCAAATATATAATTTATGTGTATAAGAGATGAGTTTTCTTATTTTTTTAATATTGAAATCTAAGGGAAATTTTTCATTGTGAATATCATATAGATATAATGAGGATAAAATATATGTTTAGATAAAACAAGTACCAAATATATAATTTATGTATAAGAGATGAGTTTTCTTGAACCATTATTAAAGAAATGAATCTAAAAGATTTATTCAAAAAAATTAAGCTATTTGAATATCGATAAATACTACTATTTAAATTATTTCATCTCATACCTTGATAATTCATTATAGGATATATTAATTTTCCATCAATTTTCCTAATAGCTTGCAAAAGGGGATAAGAATGAATTTATTTACTTAATTCATATGATATTCAATGATTATACTATTTATGATGCTTTAATTTTAGTTAGTCTTTTCAATGACTAGAATTCCTAAACAATTCTGGTGCAAAAGGTTGATAGTAATTTTTTTTCTTCCAATATAATTTTAAAAGATTCAAGTGAATTCCACTAATCGTTGCATGAAGGATTTAAGGATATAAGATAATTGTCTAATTTACTTGATGATATAAAGGCTATATGATTTTCAAGTATTACGCATTAAATCATTTAAAGATGATTCCTTATTCTATGTTAAATTAGATAATTCATCTAACATTTGATTCAGATAGGATGTGAATAATGTTATTGCAAACTTTTACCATAATACTAGTTTTATTACTTGTCTTATATATTAAGAACCTTATAGGGGATTCTCTCTTAGGATTTAATTTGCAAAGTAGGTGTATACCAAATTTGGACTAAGCATGTAAGGTATTGATTTCTCAAAGCTACCTTCTCTCACCATGTATAATTTTATGTCTAAGTGAACATAGGAAGTTTTGTAACAAACTCAAAGAAAATATCCTTAAAGTGTGTTTCCTAGTATATCTTTACCCAAGTCTTGATCCCCAGCTTCACCTAAGTGGGTGGAAGCGATATGAGAAACTATCTTGGATAATGTACCCTAGAAAGGGTTGCATACCCATTTTTATGGTATATGATTTGTATAGAATGCATGATACCATTGTGTAGAGGATTGAATTTTAACGTATATTAGTGTTAGTGTGTTATGAGTATGATTGAGGTTGAGTAATTTGTAGAAACATAATGGTTAAACCCCATGTGGATGTGAGTCAATGAGTTGGAGCAACTCAAGTTGTCTAACTACAGTTCCTCTACAAATTATATACATAGGCAAGACCATCAAGCGATGAGCCCCAAAGGCATTAGGTCAGGCCCCTAGGACTATTCTTCTTAGTCTTGTATGTGACTTGATATTTTCTCTAGATATTTTATCTACCATTTATTTATGTAGTTGTCTTTATATTCATGTGCTAACTAGCTTTGATCTAATGTGTGTTCCAAGTCATGTAGACCTTACAGGTATAGGTATTGGGAGCGATCAATTTTTGACATGATGGAATGTAAGAGGTAAATTAAGCTGACCCAATGTAAGTAGACTCTACTGCTAAAATAGTAAATCATTTATATCCTTTCTTCTAACTAGTTTGATCATTTTCTATAGCTGTAAGTAGTGAATCATGTTATTTTTTTTTAAGTAAACAATTTTTTTTTAGTAAAATTAGTAAAGTCATTATGGATTGTTATATTTTTTAGAGTGTAAAATGTAGGCATGACAGGATACACCTTCAATGTGCAGGGTTTAGTTCCACTAAAGCTCTAAATATGAAGTACTACCTCATACAGTAGTCGCTCAACAAAACTGCATTGATCACAACTGATAAATCATTTAGGCTTAGATCTTCACACATCTTTTCCTCTTTGCATTTCACATTCACTCCATATATCCACTTCCACTACTCATGCTCATCTCATTCCTCAAAAAATATTATATATATACTAGTGTATCTTTATTCATCAATTAGGTCAGCCTAATTAGATGAACATAAAATAATCAAAACTTTCTTTTTCAGAACCATATATGATTTAAAACTTTTTTCCATGCAGTGCATTAAACCCATCCAGCTATCATCCATAAAGCATAACAAGTATTCATAAAGTATTGCATACACTGAGTTGGCAAAGAATAGAACACAATTCTCCAAACCAACAAATAAACCTCAAAGAAAAGACCTTATGTATCTAATAACTCATTAATTTCCCATCATAAAACCAACATAGAGACTAACAACAAAATTACAACATAATAATGTTCACTTTAATAGAATGCAGAGTCTCCCACATAGTATGCCAAGCAAGAAACAATAGTAGAATATAGAGTTGAACATTGTTAGAGATAATTTTTTGCTCATGATAAAATACATCTCAATATCTAGGACATAGTTTCCTGAATGAGTTAAGAGAGCATGGTTAAGAGATTAGAGTCATATGAAATCTTGTAGTGAATTTTAGACTAAATTACCAACACACTGATCCATCATAGAAGGGTATTACTGGCAGAGAACAACTTCTGATAAACCAAGTAGACTTCCCATATAGTTATCACCTTTTTGACATCAATGACAACAAAGGAACAACCAACACAAACCATCCATACTTCATGCTCATGTTGCAAGGATCCCATGAATCTGCTCCTTTGTCATTGATGGCAACATGGATGACAAAAAAAAATTCTAGTATACTTTAAATACTTTGAATACTCCCCCTATCAAAACTATTCTTCACAAAAATTATTTTCCTTTATATCTCTATCTCTCTATCTCTCCATCTCTTTATATCTTCCCCTTTGACATCAATGAAAAAGGAAGGAGTCTCGTATATCTGTATCAAAGTGTAACAAAAAGAAATGAACACATAATTGAATTAACTTGAAGAAGAATCTCTGAGACTCTTAAAGATAGCCTTCCACGATGCTTTACCTTCTTCCCATGAACATTTTGCAATTACAAGAGTCTTGTAAAATAGATCAAGATTAGTTAAAGACTCTGCACCATCTACTAAAGTATTGGGACTAATATTAATCTCTGATAATTCATCAATACAGCCAAGGGCACTAGAAAAAAAAGTATGTCTAATTTTAATCATGTCTCTGAGTGCCACAAACTTCTTTATAACATCTATGCTTTGATCTTGTAGAAGAAATAATTTGTCCTAAACTTGCACAATATAGGACCACCTTTGATTATCTTTATCTCCTACTAACCTATATGTATCTCCCTGAGTGCTCATATGAGACTCATTCATCCTTATCTCATTTCTTATATCCAGTGTACTGCTAGAACAATCTAGACAAAAATAGAATAGTTCATGTTCCTCTTCTTTAGAAACATGTACAAAATTTAGTTCCTTTATCATTCGAATGTGTGCATTCACACATTTTTCCTTGATATCTTCCAAATTTCCTTCATCGGACCTCATTCCACTAGGTAGTTCAAGTTCAGAGATGTAGAACTTCAAAGAATCAATCATGCCATAGAGATTATCCATAATAGAAATAGATGAATCAAAATTAGCACCAGGAATAACCTTATGCAATTCTTCCAAAGCTCTCTAAATATTTATTCTTTCATTATCATTTTCAAGCTCACTTCCTTCTGCAACTTCTTGCTTAACAACACTCTTCATTTTCTTCCTTGTTCTGATCATGCTACTAGAGGTACCTTCTACATTGAGATTCTTAGGGCTTTCTGAAAGAATTTTAGCATAATTATCAGTTTCAGCCTCTAACACTTCATAGTCCAATTCAGATATCCAAGCTAACCTTTATTTAGCTACTTCCATGTGACAATCAACATGCATTCAAAATTGATCAATCAACCCTAACTTAACCATTTTACTAAAGATCAAGATTTCAACTCCAAATCCAAATTCTACAACATGTTGAAAACAACCTCTTTTAAAATATCTATTTTTCACATAAATCCTATTTGCACAATTAATTCAACAAGTGCATTTAAATAAATACTTTTTCACAAAATTGACATTCACTTTTTAAATAAATAACTTGTTTAATTTAATTTAATAAATCAAACCATAAACATAAATGTTCATTTTAATCTAATATTTAAACAAAAATTACATTAAATCAAATATGTTAATTAAATAACCATTGAACTAACATAATTAATTCCCAAACAAAAAAACACAAACAAGAACAACACGATGAGACCAAACGAAAAAATAGCAATGGTGAAAAATGGATACTCATTCAATGAAGAATGATGGCTAATGATAGACCTGACACTATCTCTAAAACCACATATTTACATTGGATTAAGGCACACTCAAACCCAACAAGTAGGTGGAGTCGATACTTGGTACCTGTAACTACATAAAACAACACTATTAAACATATAATCAGATATCGACAAACACACCATGAAGAAGAGTCATAGTATAGCAGGGTACTCACAAGTGAGTAGTGATACATTGTCTTCTTCACCAAGACAAACGAGCATCATTATATCATAAACAACAATTACATCATGATAACCTCATTAAAACTTAGAAACAACATAAACCATAACACACACGTGTCTATCATAATTTCATCACATGAACATAACTAGATAATCATGATGTCTAATGTATCATCCATAGAGTATAACAACTAACATAAAATCTATGTCATAACTAGTAAAAAATGTAATATAGTATCCAAAACAACATAATGACTAGCAAACAAACATAAGAAAACTAAAACACACAGTAGCAACTGGAGGGACACTACAACAACACTCTTCATTTCCTTCCCTGTTCTGATCATGCTACGAGAGGTACCTTCTACATTGAGATTCTTATGGATTTCCAAAATAATTTTAGCATAATTATCAAGTTTAGCCTCTAACACTTCATAATCCAATTCAGATATCCAAGCTAACCTTGATTTAGTTGCTTCCATGTGACAATATGTAGAAATAAGAAAATTTATGCTTCTAGAGTGCCTTTCAACAAAACTTACTGGAATCCTAAACCTTTGATTCATCCTCATCTAAAATGTTCCAAAGAATGAAACAAGGGAAATCTCTTATGCATCTAAACTACCAATATTTATCATGAAGTTCCTAATTTGATAGGAAATAGGCTCTGAATTTGACCATTCTATCCTTCCTATTATCAGTAACTCTCTCAAAAAGTAAAAGAGAAAACAAACAACCAAATTGCCATACCAGAATGTATTCTTCTTACTCTTCTTGATTTCCTTTAACTTCTTCAAACTATTTATATGAAGTAATTCACACAAGTCATAATCCATACCTCTGTTAACCATATCAATAGTTGTATCTACAAAAATAGTAGAAACTATAAGTCATTGTTAGGGATACAAACTTTGTGACTGATGACCATAACAACATACCTTATTACCAGATCAATAATCGATCTCAAATCAATCTCTTCCCCTTCAAAATTTTCACTAGTAACCTAAATTATCTCTTTCTCATCCATAGCCTTTAGTTTGGGAACTAGTCCAGAGGAAGACAAACCAATTACATCTCTAATAGCTTCTCTGGTAATCAAATGTGCCTTATCAATCCATAAAGGTTCATCATGAATTCTACTAAACACTATTTGAATGTACTTCTCAAATTCAAACTAGGGAACTTTCCTCCAAACATCCAACTTCTTCTCAACTAATACTCTATAGGAAGCATGGTTATCTTTTCATTCACTTTCCTAAAGCATGCTCAACTAAACTAATGACATCTCTTCTACCTTACTATAAAAAAATACATAGATATCTTTTGTGGGAAACACTCTCAGAGGGATGCAAGAGAATGCACCAACAAACTCTTCCAACACATTCCTCAAATATCTCTTCAACCTAACTTGCACTTTATTTGCACTAAATTCACAAACTTTGAATTATCCATAGCAATGAAAGAAAAAGATTATTCAAATAGGAATACCTCTGTAAATTCCAACAAGAAATGTATAGATATCCTACTTCCAGAGCTCACTTCGAATCCGCTTGATTTCTTCTTCAAACCCTAAAACTTTGAATTTCCTTCTAAAATTCCTCTTCATGTTTCTCTGAAAATACATAAGACTTTAGAATTATCTAAATTTATTCCTTCCATTCCAAATAATTTTGTAATAAATTCTTCAACTTCTAGATAGATTTCCTCAAAAAAAATTTACACTTCCATTATTTAAATTTTTTTAGAATTCATCCTTCACACATGTGACTAAGAAAATACCTTAATCTTGTTACCACATTAAATATACTTCTTTCATGATATGACACAAATACCGATGAGGGGGTTTATTAGATTTTTTGATAATTTCCCCCCTTAGCCACTATTTTTACGTAGAAATTGATGGGAGTATCTACACTGGGGGTCATAATAGATAAGACTAATGATTCCTTTCTCTAAATCCTTTTCATTTCATCTCTTGCTTCTTCTAAATCAATTATTTGATCATTATTCTTTGCCAGATAATTATTTTTCTTTCTTATGTTGTTATTACTAGGGTGTTTCAGATTTTTGCACTTACAACAAATAAAATTATTCTTTCCATTTTCCCTTTCATTCAATAGACTAGCTTTATGTCCAATCTTCTTACTCTTAGAACACTTGCCAGAGAAAGATAGAGAATGATTCATTTTACTTTGGTAGTCCTTTTCCTTATGACCAAATTCCTTGTAGGAATAGAAAAAACCATTTAAAGATAAATACCTTTTAGCATCATGTCACTTGATAGGATTTTTTATAGAATTACTTCTTAGATCGTTGATTTTTCTATTTTTGTATCGAGTCTTCTTACCAGTCAATTTCTTTGCTTTATAACTCCAACCTTCCTAAAAAAATAAACCACTCTTATCCATTTCTGGTCTTTGAGAGGTAATCAATTCATCAAGAATCACCGAGCCTCTGTAAAAAATTTCTTCAAAACTTCTTTCCTTTTCCAGATAAGGTCTCAAGATTTGTTCTTCTTCTTCTAGCTTTATGCATTCATCTATCTTCCTTTGAATTTCAATTTCCTAACATTCTTCAATTCATTTCTTCTCATCCAATTATTGCAGCAGGCTAGAGATAATTTCTTCTCCCTCAACCTATAGATCACATGCTTCAACACTTTTACTTTGAAAATTTTCAATGTACTCATTCACTTTCATCAACTTGTCCTTCAGATCTTTCAATTCTTTTGAATATTCACCAGAGACTACTTTTGGAGGGAAAAAATTCTCATACTCAAATTTTGGGACCTTCCTCAAGCCATTAGGCTTCTTCCAAGGAACCAAGCTTTGATACCAATTTTTGAATAGGACAATTGAGAGGGGGGATGAATCATTTTTCATAGATTTTAACCTTTAATTCAATCATCAAAACTAATACTTAAAGCTGCTTAAATGATTAATCATCAAATGCTAATGTAGAAACTCAAATTCAACACATAAACACATTAACACTAGATTTATTGGTGCAACCACAGTAGGAGGGTCTTCAAAAGGAATAATCAAGACCATGTAGCAAGAGTTACACAATATAATCAACACATAATATGGAGGAAAATTCATATTCAAACCTTCTAATTATCATAAATGTCAACTATTTAATTGATCGACAACATCCGACTTCACAAGCTTGATACAACATGTTTGACATACAATATTCCTATATGCTCCTTATGCAAACTGAAATCTTACATATCATATCCTATATTCATCTTAGTCACTTTCCTAATGATATATTACAATGATTTATATCACATCTGGAGATCTAGAATCTTTTGCCTTAGCCAAAGATCATTGCAATCCTCGATGAAGGAAATGTAACGTGTGCATGGAATAGGTCAACCTTAAATTTGAATTTCTCCTCGACAGATGCATAGGATGAATTTTATACCTAAATTAAGCTCAGGGACACTCCATGAAATAATTTTAAACACACTATAAGGATCCACAAGTTATGAGAAGGATCCATAAGAGATAAATATACTCATTAGGTTTGAAACTGCTTGGTGCTCTGTTCTAGAAAATGTTGCTTATTTTGGAAGCGATAACTTGTCAGAAAAATATCTAATTGTCCTAAAATCTTGGAATATGGGAAATGAACATTTCCATGATGCAAATATAGATCTACAGGGTCCGATGAGAAACTATGATGAAATTTTGAATCTTCCAACTTGAACTGAATAGGAATTGAAACTACAATTGAAATGAAAATATTTTTGGTTGATGTAGGATTGCCAAGGAACAAGGATGCTCCTACATCAGACATGTGGGGTTGATTGAAAAGTGAGTCCTTCACTTTTCTGGGGCTAAATTAAAACCAATATGGTCTACCTCAGCCTGAGAAACCCAAGAAGAATCCTCCACTGGTCTGCCCTTTCATTTCATAACATATTCTTTGTACTGTCTTCCACACATTTCCCTCCCATCTCTGGTATCCAAAATTTATTCTATCTCATCTAATTGTTGTTTAGGAAACCGATTCTCCAGACTTATTTTACTTTCTTCATTGAATTATGGTTCATGGTACTGATGTAGATCAACAATGTTGAATATAGGTGATATACCCATGCCATCTAGTAAGTCTACTTCATATGCATTTCCTAAATCAAATTTCTTCAAAATCTTATAGGGTCCAAACATTCTTATCTTGAGCTGATTATATGTGCCAGCTAGAAATCTTTCCTTCATCAAATAAACCATCACTTCTTCTCTAGCTTCAAACTCCTTATGTCTCCTCTTTTCATTTGCTTGCTCCTTATACTTCTAGTTCATATCTTCCAATTGTTGCTTGACTTGAGTATGCACTTTCTTCATATGTTCTACAAATTCCTCTGCTTATGCACTCCTTTTATCTTCCTTACTGATGTCTCACAATTCTGATATATCTTTAGGATGAACTCCAGTAACAATATTCAAAAGGTGTTTTATTGATACTTATATTCACTGAATTATTGTAATAAAACTCCACTTATGCAAGGGCTAAATCCCAACTTCTAGTTTTCTCTCCAACCAAGCATCTTAGAAAATTCCCCAAACTCCTATTTACTACCTCTATCTGTCCATCAGTCTGTTGGTAAAAAGTAGAACTAAACTTTAAATATTTCTTTAACTTCTTCCAAAGTGTCCTCCAAAAGTAGCCAACAAAATTTGTATCTGTATCTGAAACAATACTCTTAGGTAATCCATGCAATATAACCACTTCTTTGAAAAACAAGTCTACTACATGTATTGCATCCATTTTCTTCTTACAAGGTATGAAATGTGTCATTTTACAAAATCTATCCACCACCACAAATATAGAATCATTACCTCTCTATGTCTTTGGAAAGCCAAGTATGAAATCCATGCTGATATCCTCCCAAGGTCTTTCCAAAACTATCAAAGGCTTATACAATCCAACATTCTGACTACTCCCTTTTTAAGCTTGAGAAACTCTGAAACTCTGTACAAATTTCCTAACATCCTTATGAATCTATGGCCAAAATTAATTCTCGCTTACAATTGCTACTGTCTTATCAATTCCAAAATGTCCTACCAATCCTCCACTATGTTTTTCTTTCAGTAAGTTATCCCTCATTGAGATCTGGGGTATACACAACTGATTCCCTATTAAAAACATATCCTCCTAAATGAAATAATCCAACCATTGAATCCTATCCTCCAAGAATGGCTATTTACAAGCTTTCCAAGGTTCTACAAAATTTAGGTCTTCCTCATACAAGTTCTTCAATTCATCAAAGCCTAATACCTCCACTTTCATCTCTGCTAGTAAACTCCTTCTCCTACTCAAAGCATCAACAACTCTATTTGACTTTCCACTCCTATGTTTCAAAACAAAAGTATAACTCTACAAGAATTCCACCCATCTCATGTGTCTCTGATTCAACTTACCCTGACTATTCAAATACTACAATGCTTGATGATCCATATACAACACAAAATATTTAGGAAACAAGTAATGTCTCCACTTCTTTAAGGCTTGAACTATGGCATAAAACTCCTGGTCATACACTGAATACCTTCTTCTAGCATCATTCAATTTCTCACTGAAATAAGCTTCTAGTCTTCCCTCTTGACTTAATACTGCTCCAATTGCATTTCCACTTGAATCACAATCTACTTGAAATACCTTACTAAATTTTGGTAAAGCCAATAGAGGCTGCTCAGTCACCTTCTGTTTCAACAACTAAAAACTCTAGTTTGTTCCATATGTCCACCTAAAATACTTCTTATCCCCTCTCATTATTTCTGTCATTGGACTTCAAATAGAACTAAAATTCATAATGAAATTTTGGTAGAAACTAGCCAATCCATGAAATTATCTTACATCTTCAATGCTTTCCGGGGTAGGCCATTCAAAAATTTCTCTTACCTTCTCAGGATCCATCTTCAATCCATCCACAAATATCACAAATCCTAGATATACCGATTCTTCCTTCATGAAACTACACTTCTTAATGTTTATTAGCAACTTCTCTTCTCTCAAATTCTGCAAAACTTGTCTTATATGCAACAAGTGTTCTTCCCTAGTCCTACTAAAAATCAAGATGTCATCCAAATAGACAATCAAAAACTTACCCAATAATTTATTCAATACCTCATTCATCAACCTAATGAAAGTACTAAGTGGATTTTTTAGTCCAAAAGGCATCACCAACCACTCATGCAATCCTTCATTTGTCTTGAATGTTGTCTTCCACTCATCCCCTTCTCTGATTTTGATATGATGATATCTACTCTTCAAATCTATCCTTGTAAAGTATTTATCTCCACTTAAAAAACCCATAATGTCATCCATCCAGGGAAAAGGAAATATATACTTCACTGTGATTTTTTTTATGGCTCTAGAGTCTGTACACATCCTCCATTCTCCATCCTTCTTAGGTGCTAGCACAACAAGTACTGCACAAGGACTTAAGATTTCTCTGATCAAACCCTTCCTCAACAACTCTTGCACATGTCTATTCATCTCTTCATTCTTTGTCAGTGTCATTCGATGTGCTGCTTTATTAGGAAAACTAGCTCCAAGAATCAAATCCATGCAATGACTAATAATCCAAATAGGTGGTAATCCATCAGGTACATTATCTGAAATGATCTCTTCATATTCTACCAACAACTCTTTTATCTCCTTTATTTTTTCTTCTACATGCTTCAAGTCTTCAGTCTTCTTAGGGACCAAGGCATAGCACATGTTCTCATGTCTCAGTCCATCCAAAAATCTCCTTCCATCAGCCAAAAAAATTCTAGCATTCATACAAACCTCAACCTTAGGAACATCCTCCAATGGTAACAAATTTTTCTTCATCCCATTAGCAAAAAATATATATGTGTTCTTCTTTCCATCATGAATATCCTTTCTATCATACTACCAAGGTCTTCCAAAAAAAACATGGCATACATCCATAGGCATGATATCACACAAAAATTCATCATGATAATTTCTTATCTTCGATTTCATCAAACATCATTCACTTACCAATATCTTATGCTCATCTTGAATCCATGCTATCTAATAGGGCTTTGGGTGTTTCAATATTTCCAACTTCAATTTAGTCAACATTTCTTCCAAAACTAGGTTCTCGGAGCTACCACTATCAATAATAACTCCGCAACATTTACTAGCTACCTTGCATCTAGTTTGGAAAAAATTCTTTCTCTACAATGGTTCCTACTCCATCTCACTTTGACATAATACTCTTTTGTTCACCAACATTTCCCCCTCTTCCGATTTATTAGATGATCCAACATGATCCTCCTTAGAAAATGATTTCCTTCTACTATTCTCTATATTTCTACTTATCTCTCTTTGATTACATTCAAATGCCCTATTTCCTTCTCCAACACACTTAAATTTTTTTCCCCTAAATACTCTTTTCTCCTGTCCTTTTTCATCTTTTCTATAACCTTCATTCCTGTAAACACAATAACCTTCTCTCTGGTAAGAGTTTCCATCATATCTATAGTATGAATTGTCATTCTTAGTGACTTCCTTATCTTTATTCCGATCTGCAAAAGTTCATCTTCCTCCTCCAGTAAAAGTTCTTGCTCTCTGTCTTTTCTCATTTCTTTTTTTAGCTTCTCTTCTAATTTTAGGGCACATTGATATGCCTCATCCACACTCAACAACTTGATCAAATTGATCTCATCCTGTATAGACAACCTCAAGCTATTCACATATTGGCTACTTGCTTGACCTCATCCTCTAAATTTCTAGATCTAATATTCAACTTGTAGAACTTCTCAGTATACTTTGTCACACTTGACTCCTTTTGCTTTAGATTCTACAACTTCCTAAACAAAATAATTTGATAGTCTATAGGAATAAACTTCTTTTTTAACTTATTCACCATCTGATCCCATGATTTTATCTTCTCCTTTCCTCTTCTTTTCCTATCTGTCTACAAATGTTCACACCAAAGGGATACATGTCCTTTCAACTTTTTACAAGAAAATTTCACCTTCTTACCTTCAGTAGTACCTTCAAAATCAAAATACTTATCTATCTCTATTATCCAATAAAGTAATTCATTTGAAACCAACTTACCACTATAATCTGTTGGATTGAAATGTGGTCTAGTATTTATCCTAGTTAGGGCTCTTATAAACCTCTCTTCTCCCTGATCTAGGCTAGGTTGATTTTCTCTTTCCCTTTCTTATTGTACTTCTACCTCTTCATTACTCACATCATCAACTGGTTGACCTCTCCTCTAGGCTATTTCGACTACTTCTAGTCTAGTAGCAATTCCTCTCAACATCTCCATTATAGCTAGGTCTACATTTTTGCACACTCCATTTCCTCTACCATTTATTCTTCCCACCATCTTTACACAAGTCCTCTATAGCTATAGGTTAGATCCTTAGTCTGTCACCCACAACAAATCTTCAACAAGACTCTGTAAACTCTTACAATCTCTCATAGAATGAATCTCACTCTAATACCAATCTAGTGTAGCCACAGTAGGAGGGTCCTCAAAGGGAACAATCCACACCATGCAGAAAGAGTTACACAATAGAAGCAACACAAAATATGGAGGAAAATGCAGATTCAAACCTTCTTATTATCAGAAATGTCAATTACAATCAATCGACAACATCGGCTTCACAGATTTGGCTCATAGGCTTGATACAAGTTCAAGATATAATATTCCTATATACTCCTTATGCGTTCTTAAATATTACATATCATATCCCATATTCATCTTCTAGTCACTTTCCTAATGATCCATTACAATGATTTATATCACATCCAGAGATCTAGAATCTTTCACGTCGGCCAAAGATCATTATAATCCCCAATGAAGGAAATGTAACATGTGCAAGGAAAAGGTTGGCCTTAAATTTGAATTTCTCCTCAACGAGTGCATAAGATGAAGTGTGGACCAAAATTAAGGTCAAGGACACTCCATGAAACAATTTGAAACACACCATAAGGATCTGCAAGTTACCCATATGATCTAGAAGAGATAAATCTAGTCATTAGGCTCGAAACTGCTCAGTGCTCTATTCTAGAAGATGTCGCTTATTCTAAAAGTGATAACTTGCTGGAAAAAGATCTAATCATCTTGAAATATAGGAAATGAACATGTTCACAATGTAAATATAGATCTGCAGGGTCTAGTGAGCAACTATGACAAAATGTTGAATCTTCCAACTTGAACTAAATAGGAATTGAAGCTAGAACTAAAATGAAAATATTTTTGGTTGATGTAGGATTTCCAAGGGGCATGTACAGGATCATCATGGAAAAAATAGGCCCTTAAGTACCAAAATTTTTAGAAAAATTAGAGTTAGGAAACTTGATGTAAAAATTTAAATAAGTTATCTATATTATTTCAAAAATGTGTAAGAATAGAATCTATAGCAAATTGAATGTAGTTTCTAAACTACTAGGTTTATTTTTTTTTTTAAAAGAAAATCTATTTTATGAATATTTAAAATTTTAATGCAATAGTACTTAAATTTTAGGGAAAATAAGAAGTAGGTGTTTGTCTGACCACCCTAATGACAATAAAATGATAATATTTTTTATAAGATTTTAGATATAGGTAGAGGACTCATGTCCCAATGTGATGCATATTTTTTTGTATTTTTTTCCCAGTAAATAATTAATTATGAATTTTTATTACAACTTTTAAAAAAATAAAAAATTGTATGTCTGACCACCTTAACTTGGTCAAAACTTCATGAAATTAAAAATTTTCTTTTTAATCCTATAGTATGTGAAACATAGAATGTGATGTATGTTTTAGATTCAAAAAATGTGATACCTTTTGAAAGCATATAGATGTTTTTCAATCAACCTATCAATTAGGACTTTAGCGTAATTCAAATAGAAAATAAATAATAATAATTTATTAAATTCAAAATAAAGCATAATTTATATTGGTGGAAAGCTAAGAATCTCCTTTAAAAACCCTTTTTGTTTCATCAATTTTGGGTAAAACAAAGGTTGTCAACCACATACCTATATATACCCATCATATTGCCACTTTTTTGGCCCATCATGATCCTACACATACCCCAAGGACCAAGGATGCTTCTGCATCATTTACATGCAAAACCCATAAAGGGAAAATCCATAGTGAGGGTTAACTCACAATATATTATATATGGATAAACAATATTAAAGGGCTCACTACTAGGATTCACTATCCTTAAAAGGCTCACTGCTAGGACTTACTGTCGTTAAAAAGGCTTACTACCTGAGTACAAAAGATGGATAACCACCAAGATACAATGATAGTGGCTCATTCCAAAAATATTGAATTGACATGATATGCCTTCAATATGTAGGGTTTAGTTCCACTCAAGCTCAAAATATGAAGTACTACCTCACATAATAGTTGCTCAAAATAACTACACTGATCACAACTGATAAAGTATTTAGGCTCAAATATTCACACACCTTTTCCTCTTTGTATTTCACATTCACTCCATATATCCACTTCCACTACTCATGCTCATATCATTCCTCAAAATATCTTATATATACAAGTATATATTTATTCATCAATTAGGTCAGCCTAATTAGATGAACACAAAATAATCGAATCTTTCTTTTTTGGAAACATACATGATTTAAACATTTTTTCAATGTAGTGCATAATACCCAGTTGGCTATCATCCATCAAGTATAACTAGTCTTCATAAAGTATTTCATACATTGAGTTGACCAAGACTATAACACAATTCTCTAAAAAAACAAATAAACCTCAAAGAAAACACCTTCTAGATCTAAGAACTCATTAATTTCCCATCATACTACCATCATGGAGACTAGTTCAACAAAACCATAGCATAAGAATGTTCACTTCAATAGAATGCAGAGTCTCCCACACACTACCAAGAAAGGAACATCAATATAATATAGAGTTGAACTCTATCATAGATAACTTTTTTCTCACAACTAAAGATGTCTCAAGATCCAGGATATAGTTTTCTGAATGAGTCAAGAAAACATGGTTAAGAGATTAGAGACATATCAGATCTTACAATTAATTATGGACTCAATTACCAACACACTGATCCATCACATATGTGTATTACTAGTAGAGAAAAACTTTTGGTAAACCAAGTAGAATTCCCATATAGTTATCACCTTGTTGGCATCAATGGAAACATAGGAACAACCAACACAAACCATCCATACTTCATGCTCATGTTGGAAGGATCTCAATAGAAAGTTAGATTCCCAAGAGGAATATTCTTTTGGGATGCTTTATGATTTCCATCATAATGGGTTGACCTCTTTGAATGCAATTTAAAAAAATTTCGAAGGAAAATAAATAATAAATATTTTGTCCCTCATGTCCCTTAGAACACTTTCCAAAGAACATGGAGACACATAAATCAACTTTGGATAGCAATTATAATGTGACCTATCCTAACACTTTACCATTTGACATTATACATTGAAATTACATCCATGAGATACAAATAAAATATATAATCGAGTATAGTGAACAAGGCCCTAGCCTTCCTACACCAAGAGAACTTATTTGTGGTCATTTTCTTCATGAGAGAATCTACAAAATTACCCAAAGTGCCAACATTCTTAATTAAAAATTTACCATTCTCAACTATTTCTTGAACAAAGTGATACTAAATGTCAACATTCTTAGTATGAGAATGATACATAGGATTTTTTGATAAACATATGGCACTCTAATTGTCACATCCAATCATCACTATCCTATAATAAAAACTAATGCCATTACTAAGTCTCTATAACCAAAGAATCTCCTTAGAAGCATGTGTAGCTACCATATTCTCTCCTTTGATGGTGGATAATGTAGATATAGGCTACCTATTACTCATCCATCTAAATGCACCTCCAAAAAAAGTAAAAACATAGCCACTAGTGGACCTTCAACTATCCAAGTCACCTTCACAATCTACATAGATAGAACCATGTATGTCCAATGACATACTCACATCATTACTACCATGATAAAGCAAACAACAATTTGAAGTACCATGCAAATATCTAAACACCCTCTTAACAAATGTTCAATGCTCTCTACTAGGGTTAGACATAAACATGCTCAAAACTCCCACTACTTGGTCTATATCTAGTTTAGTGCAAACCATTACATACATTATGCTACTGATGCACTAGCACAAGGAACATTATACATCTCTTTAAAATCATCATCAAAAGTAGGACACATGTCTAAGCTCAACTTAGTACCAATTAGGAATGAAATATTTACTAGTTTACAATCATGCATATTCAACCTTTACAAAATAGTATCAATATACTTACTTAGACTTAGTCAAATATTTTTGTGTACATGATCTCTACTTATCTCCATCCCAAAAATACATTTTGCAGCCCCTAAATCCTTGATATCAAATATAGCAACTTCAATGCAAAGGCATCAAACATATGGTACCACATCTTGGGTGATTGTTTCAAACCAAAAGACCTCTTTAACTCGCAAACCAAGTGTTTTTTTCCTTTCACAAAATAACCATCAGGATGTTGCATATAAATCTCTTCTTCATGATCCCCATGCAAGAAAGTAGTTTTAACATCTATTTGTTCTATTTAAAAATCATAACCAACAATAATAGATAATAAGAATCTAATTTAGAAGTTAACTTAGCAACAAGAGTGGAAAGATGAAAATAGGTTATGTGAGGTTGGTATCAACGTGAGGTATGATGGACCTATTCTTCTTCAATTCATTAGGAAATAAGATCCACACAATAGAATGATTATCAAGCCTTACATTAATCAAGTCAAAGTGTGAATCTATAGATTTCCTTTTTGTGTCAGGACAAGAGTCCTATTCAAACAAAACTTTGGGGGGAGAAAAAAAGAAAAGGAAATCAACACCAAATTGCAATATAACACTCGGAACAACTAGATTAAGCTCAATACTAACATAACTAGAAAAAAAATACAAATAAAAAAGAGGTAGATCTGAATGTACGTTTCACCAATAGTTAGTTTCTGAAACCAAAGGACTCATTCGCCCAAGGGAAAATGTGTCATAAGTTAGGGTTTGTTTGCAACTTTCAAGAACCTTTGCTATAGATATAAATCTTCTATTTTTTAAGGTTTTAGTTTCAGAAATACAAAATTAAATTTTAAAGATGATTTTTCATGAGATGATAACTTTTTGTAAGTTTGACAACTTCAATTTTTCTCTTCAAGAGATCTTCAATATTTCTTCCACCTAAATTTACAAACACAAATCAAGAGGAAAATATGTTTTTTTTTTGGTGAATGGGGGTTTTCCTTGGTCAAACCCCATTTTGGTAATCAAAAATTGAAATGAAATAAAATACCATGAAAGGAATGATGAGTGAACAACTCAATGTCACAACTCACCAAACCCTTGAATACACATTGGAATGTAAATCAACAACTTGCATGAAATGGCTTCAATAAATATGGACCTTGAACCTTGAATATTGACTTCATATAATGCTTTCAATGCTTGAATGGATCATGAAAGCTACATCATCATATTAGCTCCAAAACATGCATGATACAAGAAGACTTTGATATGACAATTGGATCTTGAATGACACAATAAATCTTCAATAAATCTATTGTTGAATGTATTGATTTTTTCTTGAAATTCTCTTGAAAGTTCTCTTGAATTCTAACTTGATCTCAACAAAATCTTCTAGAAAAAATATTAGGTGAAACATAGCGAAATAGCCTTATATTTATAGATATGTATCCTTAATTTCCTAAAATTCAAATATCACAAGATGACATCTGATTATAGATTTAAGTATGTTAAAATACTACTAAAAAATAATTTAAATTTAGGTCCTAGGTCTCTAACTAAGGGACACACATTTCTCAATGATAAGTGTTATGTTAATGCATTAATTAATGTCATCTTTCCTCTTAGGAAAATGCAATTAAATAGGCCTTGAAAATGAATTAAGGTTCTAATTAAGGAAAATTAATCTCAATTAATCAAAGGAGCCCTAAATAAGTGTGAAAGTGTGAAGGGGTACACTTTACAACACTAAAATAAGGAAAAATTAAGTCCAAATTAACATTAATTCCAAATTAAGTGCAAATGTAAAAGGGGTACATTTTTCTACACTATATTTAGCCCCTACTTTACTGAGAGGATGAGTGCAAGCACAAACTCACACTAAAATACACATTCAAAACATATTTATGTAGAAATAAGAAGATTATTCAATCATACAACAACAAAGACTAAAAGGAAATTTAAAAATAGGAGGATCAAGCCTCGACTATCCAATGTGATGTGAAACATGCCTAAATTGTTTATCCAAAAGAAAATGTTGGATCAAGCCTTAACTATCCAACAAGATGTGGAACATGTGTCAGTTATTTTTCCAAAAATGTTCACAAGCCTAACACAATGTCCACTATGCAAACAACAATACATGCTCACTCCAGACTAATTGAACCTTAGGCTATCCACTAGGTGAGTCCCCAAAAAGTGGCTAAGTGAGAAACTCTCACTATACAATGAAAAAATATCACTATACAATGAAAAAATCTTGTCAGTTCTATAGGTTCTCATCATACTAACCATACCAAAGCCATCCCTTTCAGAACATCAATAAGGCACCACAAAAATATAAACTTCAAGCTTCATAAGGTTAACAAGTTGTATTATACTAAAAAATTATGAACAAAATACAAATAAAGGTTTTTTCAAAGGGATCTTGCTTAGTTCATGTAAGGTCTCCTCTTAGGGAACACCATTCCCTATGTTACCAAGAGAGGACAAGTCAAGGACCGTAAGAGATTCAAAATCTTAGGGAATTAATTATGTAGCATCACCACTAAGAGGAAAATTGTATGCCAAGAAATATCATACTCTTGGAGGACATCAAACCCAATTACACCATGAAGAAAAAGATGCATCACAAGAAGAAAAAAAATTGTAGAATGAAACATAAGGAATTTCAAAAATTTCAAACTAATAATGGAAATGTATGCCCCCACTTTAAATAAATTTCTAACACCATTGTTGTGAGAAATTTACTTCTAAGTGGCCAATAATCAATGGTAAAAAATAAAGAAGACATGAGAGCTTACTCAGAAATCCCTATGCCAAGTCATATGCTTCCAAATGAAGCTACATAATGAAAAAGGAATAGAGGGGCTAGCTTTAAAATGAAATCCCAAAACACATAAGGGATCTACAGATTTGGGGTCTTTATATCTTTGCTCCAATGTGATTATAGAGCATAGAAATTTCACCATTCCCCAAATACTCATAGAATTTAGGAAGAATGAAACATAGAGAGTGAAAAAAATAAAATATTTTGGGTCATCATGGAAGAGCCCTAAATGTCTCAAAGCCTTGTGTCATCCCAAAAAGGAAAACACAAGATAGAAGAAAAGATAAAGGTTTACAACATATAGAAGAATGTAGATACAAATAAAGGAATGCACATGAAAAGACATACATCCAACATAATAGTACATGGGATCACATTAAAGGCATGCAATAACACAAAGAACATGCAAAAGAAAACAAAAACAAGACTAGTATGGAACACAAGAGTCACCCTATAGGAAGTTGTTAACATGCCAGTCTTGATCAATATATACAGAAGGTGGATAACTAGCCTAAGGGACAACATCAAGTGCCAAACTAGGATAAGGCTATCTAACCCCTTGCCCCCACTAAGTGCATGATAGTAAGATAACCCACTCTTTGAGCATGACCCCATTGAGGATATCTAATCATCATCCTTCCATCCCACCTACCCAGGCTAGGATATGAATCTCCTATTGTCATCTCTACTAAGTCATCTTGCCAAGTCATTAAGGATGTGCAAGCCTCCTTTGATGTTAACAGTACATAAAAGGATAGTCCAAAAGATTCCATTAATGACATTACCACTCCCATTCATCCACTAAACATTCCTTTCACTCCACCTACTTCCCCCATTTCACACACGTCCACTTGCATCATAGACATGGATCAAAAAATCATAGCTCAAGAAAAGAATGAAGGAAAAGCTCCAATGAATGAGATATCTTTAAAAGGAGATCAAAAATCAAAAGAAAGAAAAGAAGATCAAGAAAATTCCCATAGCCAAAATAAAAAGCTATCAGAAAAAAACATAAATAAAATTCAAAAGTGAAAACGAGAAAAAGTCGATCTCAAAGTATGCTTCTCCATCAAAAATCACAGGGGGAATTTATCAAGGAAAAAGGTCAAACAAAGCGCTTGTTGATCCAAGGTCTATATCCATGTCACTCTCACTCATACCATATACTCAGTTCCATCCATCCATGTTCACATATCCATCATATCCCTCCATTGGCGATGTCTTTCAATGTATCTTTGACGACAACTCCTTCTTGTACTCTAGCTCATTGGTTTCCCAAGCTCCTTTTTGGCTGAGGCCTGATGGCCCACATAGTGTGCACATTAGGGATCCTACCATAGCCTCTTTCATTCGTCACATCTATCATCCTCCATATCTACCACTCTTACTCTTAATCTCAATCAAGTCCTTTCATCTAGCACGGTCATCCACAAAAGATCAGGGCATTGTCAAGATATTCTATGGATCTAACATTTATCAATTTTATACCTAGCTTCAGAGAGCTAGGGAAAAAGTTCTGAAAAAATACAAAAAAATTTAAAAAATACAAAAAATTGTTACCTTGATGAAAACCAGGAAAATAGGCATCCTGGTGACACCAAAAAAATAAAAATGATGAATTAAATGACAAAAATAAATAGAAATAATTCATCCAATAGTGAAAACCTGGTAAATAGGCACTTTGGATAAGTACCATGGTGAAAACTTGGCAAATAGGCAGCATGTGTAGTCAGTCATTGTTGTGCCATCTAATATCACTCTATCTACCTTTGTCCCTAATAAGCATACTCTTTTTTGATATTCGTCATAACACTTCACCCTGACATCATGACATTTTTGTCCATGATTGACAATGGTTGAAATCAAGTCTTGAATACTGTCCACTTTCCATGCTAGTCATACCTTTTTTTTCCATTCCATTTTTCCTGGCTCATACTCAACTTGATTAGGGGAAAATTTTTATCATGAGACTACAATGGGTACCACATCTGATCCTGACAATCATAAAATGTCTTGAAAAAAGACTTAAAAATCAATAAATGTCCTGAAAAAAGACCGAAAAATTGAAAAATGTCCTATAAAAGACCTAAAAATAAAAAATGTCTTGAAAAAAGACCTAAAAATTGAATAATGTCCTAAAAAAAGACCTAAAAAATCATAAAATGTCTTGAAAAAAGACCTAAAAAATCATAAAATGTCCTAAAAAAAGACCTAAAAAATCATAAAATGTCCTGAAAAAAGATCTAAAAATCAAAAAATGTCTTGGAAAAAGACTTGAAAATCAAAAAATTTCCCGAAGAAAACACAAAAATTCCAAAAACTGGAGTCATGTCAATCAACACAGTCACTTCAATTCAAGTCTTGATTAGTCTTTGTCATTGTAGAAACTACATTGTCTCTGTGCACTTGCTACATAAGCAAGGCTCATTTTTGAGCCCTAGAGATATTAGGTCAATGCTATTAGGTTTGTCAAAATAAATCATGACTCAATATTTGGTCAACAAGAAAAATTCATTGGTCATGTTGAACTACTTGGTCTCTAAGTGTATGACGTAGGCAAGGCCATCTATCGATGAGCCCTCGAGGCCACACTAGGTCAGTCCATTAGGGTTCATTGCACAATTTTCTCACACACATGAAATAGTATTTAAATTTATCATTGTCTTTGTCCAAATTCGAACAAATAATTTACCCAAGTGAACTTCTGTAGTCTTTCAATCAAGCACGACAATCATCTTGGCATATCAAAATTGGTCAAACTTAGTCAAACTTAGTGAAACTAGTCAAATATTGCTTACTCTACAGATGTGTCCTTCTGAAGGGTAGCTTGTCATTTAATCATGCCCTAGGATGTGTCCTTCTTAGGCATCGCCAAAGTCATCTAGCATTTTGAGGATTCTCATGACATTTGAGATACATTCCTCTTGATATCAACATCATTCAAAATGTGTCCTTCCTAAATTCGACAATCTTGGCATTGACATCATTCAGGATGAGTCCTTCCTGAACTTGACATCAATTTGGCATCTTGACATCAACTTCATTCAGGATGTGTCCTTCCTGAATCTGACATCTTGACATCGACCTCATTTGGGATGTTTCCTTCCCAAATTTTGCATCACTTTGGCATCGACATCATTCAAGATGAGTCCTTCCTGAATTTTACAATCTTGACATTGACATCGTTCAAGATGTGTCATTCCTGAATCTGACATCTTGACATCGACCTCGTTTAGGATGTGTCCTTCCCAAATTTGGCATCACTTTGGCATCGACATCATTCAGGATGTGTCCTTCCTAAATTCAACAATCTTAACATTGACATCATTAAAGATGTGTCCTTCCTGAACTCGACACCAATCTGGCATCTTCTTATCGTCAACCTTGGCATTTTGACACCAAGACATATGATATTCCACCATACTTGACAAACTTGACAAAATTGACATTTTAACATTCAAACACTTGGCAAGCACTTGGCATTTAATTTTATGATACTTGTTTTGTCTTTTGGAAATCTTGATGCTAGTTCCCTGAGGATGTCTTGACAACAAGATTTAGAGGAGCAATGAAATTTCATGATTTGTCTTTCCTGTCTTTGTTGTTTGTGGTTGATTATGACAAAAATACTCGGGCAATCACTCTATTAGTATGAGTCATGATCATCCTTGTCTATGACTGCTTGTCTCACGTGATGGTACAACCTTGCACACCTTGGTCTACATCATATCATGGTGTTTGTTGGCCATTACGATAATCTACCCGATGATGATCTAAATATAAAAATGTAAGATGAAAGTTGGTTCCCTTATCATTTCTCATCTAGCTTTCCATCTTCATCCTCCTTTCTCTTCCACGCTAATATCAATCCCCTTCCAAGCTAACATTTCTTCTATCCTTCATCCTCTAGTGTTATCATCCATTTCGAGAGCACATTCGTGTTCTTTGAACTCACCTGTCCTTTGCTATCACTGGGGCATATTTTAGAATTAAATTTCTTTGACACAATACGATGAACTGCATTATGTCAAAGAGGGAAAAAATGTAGACAAGTGCTGAAAATTTCCTAAGTCCGCGAGCATCATTTTTCTTGGTCATTGTCCTTCGATAATTGAATTATTTTAATTATTCAATTAAGTTTGATCACATTCCTCTATTAATTAAATAAATTTTAATTATTTAATTAATTCACCTTCTCATCTTTATTCTATCGTGATCAATTAAAATTATTTAATTGTGTCGCTAATATATCCCTTTCTTCAATAATTAAATAAATCATTTTTTATTTAATTATTTATCTTTCATCTATAGTCAGATAATAATAATCATCGTCATTTGACCTTTTATTCTTCTATAATTAAATAATTGTCAAGATTATTTAATTGTGTTTCATTCCTCTATTTTGGATAAATAATTCAAATTAATTATCCATGTCTAATTTCCACCTCCCCATTTAATTAAATTGATTAATTTAATTAGATGCTCCTT
Source organism: Sequoia sempervirens (assembly GCA_007258455.2). Taxonomy (NCBI): domain Eukaryota; kingdom Viridiplantae; phylum Streptophyta; class Pinopsida; order Cupressales; family Cupressaceae; genus Sequoia; species Sequoia sempervirens. The sequence goes on along the minus strand of VDFB02067907.1, from coordinate 26,747 downwards.
TTGTCATTTTCTCTAAATAAATAATTTGGATAAATTATTTATTTGCCACTTGTCATTTTCCTCCATTTTGAATAAATTATTTAAAATAAATTATTTATGCATCTCCACTTGGTCAAAGATACCCTATCATTATTTCATGTCATAGCCTCCATGTCCCTGCATGTTTTTCATAGCCTACATGTCCCTGCATCTATGCCATAGCCTACATGTCCCTGCATTTCTATCTGTCATGATTCATCCAAGAATAGCATGTTCTTGGTGCATCAATTCTGAACCATTGATCTTGGAATCCTTCTAAAGGATTAATCTCAACCGTCCATTCGAAGGGTTGTCTATAAAAGCAACCTTCCTTCTCCATTTTCACCTTAATAGCTAATTGTCTCCAACTTTCTTGCTACCATTTGCAAGTTTTGTACAAGTATTTCAAAAAATCCGAGGGAAAAGTTACATAACAAGAAGGAGAGCAAGAGAAGGAATCAACTACAATATGGGGAGTGCTTTATTTTGTTTTCTTTAATTTTGATATCTCCATTTGTTTTTATTCTCTTGTTTAGATGAGGTTAATAACTTAGAAGTGTTGGATGTCATTTTATCTATGCTATTTGATATTTAACCCCATCTTACAACATCAAAATAAAACTTGACATCTTCATCTAAATCATCAAAGAATTCCAAATCTGTAAGCACCTACATAGCATTATCATTATAGGGTATCTTTTTTGAAGAATGAAAAAGCATATGACATCATGAATCATGATCTTCATGGAATCGTGGAGTATCAAGATCTCCATATATCTAACAAATCTTAGTCCAGAGAATATGAGGACAATCATAATGATCAATAGCTTTCAAAGCAATGTCATCAGTTCATGGATTGCAATAACCTCTAAGATATCATACCTTCTGCAACACCAAGAAATTTTTTGGATACCTTTATCAAGAGGGGCAACTCAACCATATAAATGTAGCAACAATTGAAGTGATTGGTGATGGTTTATGATGCAATCTCTCTATTGTTTATATTTCCCCATCCCAACATAATTAGTGAAGGATGAAATGCAAAAACCCCATAACAAACTATGAATGATCTCCAAGATTGCAAATACATTGGATTTCAATATCAAATAGAAGCTTCCAACTATGATGTACAACTGAAAATGAAGCCTCCAAATGAAAATAGACTTTCTCCAAATTGCACTATGTCCAAGTTATCAAGTAAATTCCTCAAATCACAAAAACTCAATAGAATGTAGTTGGGGCTGAATTTGAGAAAATTAGATGGACAAAATGATAGAGCTCTGGATTACCTTCAGAATGTTGTTAAAATCTTTGAAATTCGACAAATTGGTGAAAGGATAAGAGCCTGGGAGTCCAAAAGGAAGCATTGACTTTAAGATATTAAAAACTATTATAGGAATACAATACAATAAAAAAAATTGCACAATTATATAGTGCTTGAAACTAGCTTTCCACCGATATCAAGCATTTTTGAAAATATGATACCTCAATCAAAAGTTATGGTGATTTTTAGAAAACTACGTTATTAAGAGATAATGGGGCTTCTATCAGAGTCATTTGGCTATCAAATTTAAGATAGTTACCCAAGTTTTTGAAAAATCACCAAAAAATAAATTTACCTTAGAATATGAAGTATTTTATATGATGCCAACTAGAGAGTGTATTTTTTTAGCAACAAGGGGGAGGAATATTTTTCCTACAACTTGTATGATTTTTACTTTCCCACTAAAATCACTACAAAAAGCCCATTGATGGCATCTGGATGATGATGTCAAATTTTGATGTATGGATAGGCGTTCCTTAGGTTTTTGGACCTTTTGAACACAATTGCAAAGTTAGATCTCACCCAAAGTGCCTCATAAATTAGTTTCCTTCCTAATGAGAACAACTAACCCTTCATGAAAAACCTTTAGCTTGCAATAATCTCCTTAGCTCAACTTCCTAATATGTGATGGATATTTGTATGGCCTACGCTCTAATACCATGTTGGAAATATGAACATTAATGCAGATGAAGCTACACATACTTCAAAGGATTAACTAAGAAGAACACCATCCACATGAATAAAAAATTTATACATCATGAGCAAGAAAAGAAATTGATCAAATGATGATCTTCAATGTACTGAGATAAAACTCATGAGATGATTTACAAATGTACAAAATCCTTCCTTATATAGGTAAGGTGAGAGGAGGTTGGATATCCACCTTAGTTACAAACATTAAATGGGTATGTGCAGATCATGGCGCCAAAAGTGGCAATATTATGGGTATTTGTAGGGTATGTGGTGACTTTTTTTCACCCAAAATTAATGAAACAAAAAATGGTTTTAGAGGAGATTCTCAACTTTCCAAAAATATAAATTATGATTTAATTTGAATTTAATAAATAATTATTATTCATTTTCTATTAGAATTACGACTAAAGTCCTAATCAATAGGTGATTGAAAAACATCTATAACTTTCAAACGGTATCATATTTTTTGAACAAAACATGCGTCACATTCTATGCTTCACATACTATAGGATTAAAAAGAAAAATAAATTTCATGAATTTTGACCAAGTTAAGGTGGTCGATGCGAGTTTTTATATTTTCTAAAAGTTGTAATAAAAATTCATAATTAATTATTTACTTGGAAACAAATTACAAAAAAAATATGCATCACATCTGGACATGAGTCCTCTACTTATATATAAAATCTTACAAAAAATATTATCATTTTATTATGGTTAGGGTGGTCAAAGACACCTACTTCTTATTTTTTCCCTGAAATTTAAGTACTACTGCATTGAAATTTCAAATTTTCACCAAATAGATTTTATTTATTTTTAAATAAACCTAGTATTTTAGAAACTACATTCAATTTTCTACAAATTATATTGTTACATATTTTTTAAATAATATAGATAACTTATTCAAATATTTACGTCAAGTTGCCTAACACTGATTTTTCTAAATTTTTTGCCACTTAAGGGCCTATTTTTTGTATGATGATCCTGCACATACCCAAATGCCCAATGCATAATTGCAATTTCATGAGTGAAATATTAAATTCCTAATTAACTACATCCCTATTAATGAGATATGGTTTGATTAAATACTAGTTTCTAGAATGCCACCTAGGAAACTAACTCCTAAGTAAACTTATTAATGATGTGAATAGGTCCTCACTAATAACTAGTAAGGAAATATCCCTATTCACACTAACAAATGATCATAAGTGAAAATTGGGAGTATAGTTATTATGAAAATGATACAATATGATGCAAAGATGGATCTTGACTACTAGGTCATGTTAGGTATCCATGTACATATGAAAACGAAATCTCTTACAAAGGGAGAAAAGGAGAAAACCCAGTGGGACAAAACTCCTCCCCAAAAATGAGATATAATGCAAAATCTAATGCTCATCATGTACAAGTACTCGAAGTGACGTATGGAGGTCTCAATGCCAATACCCCCTAAGAGTTGCATCCATCACAAGAATACAATAATCAATAGCCCCCCTTTAAGAGGGAAATAGAGAGAATATATAGCCCCCATAATATGTAATCACCTACAAAAATGGTAAGTTCCTGAAAATAAAACATGATCCAATATCAACAAACAACTTGTCTCCCTTTTGGAAGAAACAAAACCAAGTGCAAATGCAGGGATGGTGCCCATTTGGATGGGAATTGAAGGAAGGAAGGATGAATATGTATGATGATGATGTCTATAAAAATTGCTCATGTGTTTGCTTGCCCAAGGAAGATGAACAAGATCCTAATACAATATAATGATCCATCCATTGAAGGAATAGATAGAGACCAGATTGCTGCCCTAAAATGAAGTGTCCTAAAAACCACTGAAATAAGTTTGAAGCCAAAGAGTGTCTAGTGACGACAAACCATAGGTTTCCCAATAGGAAGAAACAAATCCAATGCTAGATGCTAAAGAAAATCCAACTCAATAATGAAATGGGAGGGAAGAAGCCTCATATATGAAATCTCTAAGAAGGAATCAAGTTCCTCCAAACTGGCCTCACTAAGATTAGGATCCCCAATAAAGGTTGAAACAGTGGAATGTGGAGACTTAATAAAACCATCCAAAGTAGAATCTGTATAGAGGAGAGATATGCCATAAAGAATGTACTCCAAACCTATAGAAGTAGCCAAGTCAGCAATACCTAAAATAAACCCATCTTGTAGTCCCAAGTGTTGAAAACTGAATATGTCCTGATGAATAGGAATGATTGAAGCCTCAATCAATGACTGTGCACAAAGAATCACTGAAGGTGAAGGTGTATTAGTTGTCTCTAATGGAGAAGAAGCATTAGAAGAACCCTTGACATATTTATCTAAAGCTTCAAAGCATTACAAATCTATAAGCTCCTACATAGCATTATCATTATAAGGTATATTTTCTGAAGAATTAAAAAGCATGACATTATGAATCATGATCTTCGAGGAATCATGGAGTATCAAGATCTCCATATATCTCCCAAATATTAGTCCAAAGAATATGAGGAAAATCACAATGATCAATAGGTTTCGAATCATCGTCATCAACATCTTTAGTTTGTAAACTTTGTGGTTTTGGGTCCCTATAAAACCCATTTTTTCCTCTTTCAAAAATATCGTCATCAACATGCATTGCAATAACCTCTAAGATATCATACCTTCTGCAACACCAAGAAAATATTTGGATAGCTTTATCAAGAGGGGATACTAAACCATATAATTGTGGCAAAAATTGAAGTGATTGGTGATGGTTTTTGATGCAATCTCTCCATTGTTTATATTTTCTCCATCCCAAGCTAATCAATGAAAGATGAAATGAAAAAATCCCATAACAAGCTATCAATGATCTCCAAGATTGCAAAGACATTGACCTTCCATATTAAATAGAAACTTCCAAATATGATGCACAACTGAAAATGAAGCCTTCTAATGCAAAGACTTTCTCCAAATTGTTGTATGTCCAAGTTATCAAGTCAATTCCTCAAATCGCAAAAAATTAATATAATGTACTTGTGGCTAAATTTGAGAAAATTAGATGGAAAAATGATAGACCTTTGGAACACCTTCAGAATGTTGTTAAAATATCTGAAATTTGACAAACTAGTGAAAGGATACGAGCTTGGGAGTCCAAAAGGAAGTACTAACTTCAAGCTATTATAAACTACTATAGGAATACAATATGATAAAAAAAATTGCACCACTGTATAGTGCTCAAAACCTACTTTCCAACGATGTCGAGCATTTATGAAAATATGATACCTGAATGAAAATTTATGGTGATTTTAAGAAAACTACATAAATAAGAGATGATGGGGCTTTTGTGACAGTCATTTGGCCATCAAATTTAAGATAGTTACCCCTTTTTTTGAAAAACCACCAAAAAAATTTTTTACTTCAGAATACGAAGTATTCTATATGATGCCAACTAGAGAGTGTATTTTTTTTTGCAACAAGGGGGAGGAAAATTTTTCCTACAACTTGTATGATTTGTACTTTTCCCATTGAAATCGCTGCAAAAAACCCATTGATGGCATCTAGATGATGAAGTCAAATTTCAATGAATGGGTAGGTGCTCCTAAGGATTTTGGACCTTCTGAACATAATGGCGAGGTTTGATTTGACCCAAAATGCCTCAAAAATTAGTTGCCTCCCTAGTGAGAACAACTAACCCTTCATGAAAACCCTTCAGCCTACAATAATTTCCTCAGCTCAACATCCCAATATGGGATGGATCTTCTATGGCCTACGCTTTGATATGATGTTGAAAATATTAACATTAACCTAGATGAAGCTACACATACTTCAAAGGATCAACCAAGAAGAACACCATCCACATGAATAACGAATTGAGGCATCATGAGCAAGAAGAGAACTTGATCAAATGATGATCTTGAATGTATTGAGATAAAACTCATGAGATGATTTACAAATGTACAAAAGCCTTCCTTATATAGGAAAAGTGAGAGGAGGTTGGATAACCGCCTTAGTTACAAATATTAAATTCCTAGTGCATAATTATAAATGCATGAGTGAAATATTAAATGCCTAGATAACTACATGCCTATTAATGAGATATGGTCCCATTAAATACTAGTTTCTAGAATGCCACCAAGGAAACTAACTCCTAAGTAAAATTATTAATGATGTGAATAGGTCCTCACTAATAACTAGTTAGGAAATATCCCCATTCGCACTAACAATAGGCTCCTTTCTATCGTGACCTAGTTCTAGCTGAAACTCATTTGACCAAATACTTTCTAGCTAAAAGACATTCGATAAAAACTATTTAGTTGGCTAAAAACGTGATGTGGCTTTTTACTTTCACCCATTCAATATCGCTTTTTAATTATCACCTCATGTTTTTAATACATTCTCATGTTAAGAATCAACTTTTGAATCTTTTTTATTTTCTCTTTTTTCTTTTGCTAAAAGGGGTGAAATCAAAACTTCTAGCATTTGAGAAGTTATTTGACTAACTGTAAAAATAACACTATTGTATTTTTACGGAAAGTTTTTTTAAAAATAGCCTTAGCATCTTCAACATCTACTGGAAGCCTTGACTTCTACTAATTGACTAATGAAGGACCTCAAATACTTATGTGATTTAACATAATAATTCTATCTTTCATTTTAAATCTAAATAGTTAAAATTTGATTTGTCGAAATCTACTTGATGTAATTCACTATCTAAAAGATCAAGACCAATAATATCTTTAACTTTATCATCTCTTGAATATCTTTCCAATAACTTATTTGCATTTGTAGGTAGTTTTTCACTACCATTCATTATTTTTTGTTTTTTTGTTTTTTTTAACTAAGAGGGGTAAATGCTTTTCACTTGGAGGTATGAGCTCGTGAGGTCACAAATATGGGACCTCATCTCCGATATAAATTCTCAATAATGACACCAGAATGGGGTTTGAACCTTGATGGGAAGAATAAAAACACAACATAACAAACACACCATGCCTCTATTGACATAATTTTTTGTTTATTAGTTGCATTTGATTTTTTTTCAAGTATGAAAATTAAACCCAAAATATTTCTTTAAAGGAAACTCCATTGGAGAAAATATTTCAAACAATTTATGTCAACCTTAATACTCCAAAGCCAAAAAAACCTTTACAAAAATTCTTAATTTTCTTTTGTAAAACCTTTTTTTTTTTGTTAATTAAATGATTCAAATATTGAGTACTTAACTATTGTTTCATCCAATAAACAAATCCCTCTTGAAATGTAATTTTCCCTCAAATTTCCTTCAACAAACTACTCTTAACCAACAAACAACATTACAATATTTATTTGTTCAACAACAAATGGTTCATTGCAGCAACATCCATAAAAAAACAATGCAACAAGAGTAATAAAATCTCTCATGTCCAACCTTCGTGTGTGCTCTGATACATATTAGAAAAATCAACAAGCATTTACATTTACATAATATTAAATATAAAATGATGATAATATTACTCTAAGTTGATTGTAAATGTATTATATTATGGCTTTTATAAAGCCTCTCTATTATAACTTCCCAAATAATCAACCTACTAGAAATTAACTAATTATTAAATAATAAAAATAAACAAGTCACAAAGATGAATTTATTAAAATAAACCTTAAAATTCCAACAAAATAGACAAGATGAGAACTAACCTCAAGAAAATTAGATTAAGAATTATATACATTTTTAATAATGTAGATTAGACCACACAATGTGATCTAATATATAAAGAAATCTAATCTATTTAGTATAATCTAAATTAACTAAAAAAATTGTCAAATCAAAACAAACGCTACAACAAAATTTAAAAAAAAAACATGAAATTTTTATCCTTCCAATTACATATATTATTTTAAAATAATATACACCTTATACTGAAGGTAATATTAAAATTTTGTTGTCACCTGGTTATATAACAGTATATATTCATATACCATTATTTTCAAGATAAATCATATAAAGACCAATATCGATTAATTTCATCCAGAAACTGAAACATCTCGCTGCACCAAAATTCACCGTAATAAGAGTGTTCACCCCGGCGTAGGATATCATAGTAGCGCTTTTCCAATGTCTTTGTTTCTGTGGTAGATAATGTTAGTGTTTGCACTTTGTTCTCTGTCTTGATTAAGTTCTCTTCCTCTGCCATGACAAGTTGAACCTTTGCGCAACCATATACTCTTATCTTCTCCACACTCTTCAAATTCCAATAACACTGTGGTAACCTCTGCAATGCCTCACACTTCATTATTGTCAGTCTTTTGAGCGAAGGCAGTGCTCCTCTTTCCACTCTTGGCAGCTGCTCTATTTTCTCCATCTCCACCATTGAAAATACCTCTAGCTTTGGAAATGCTCCTCCCTTTCCAAATTCCTCTGGGAGCTTCTCTATGCTGGGGCACTTAACGATCTGTAGGTGCTTTAGATTCTCAAGCTTCTGCAATGGAGGTAGTTGTTTCAACTTGCCACAGTTGAACAATCTAATGTAGCCTAGATCTTGAAATCCACAAAATGAATCCTCTATTTGGATTAAGTGAGGACATGCTAGCCAGAGTGTCCTCAATTTTGACATGGCAGCCATGTCATGCGGCAGCCTTTCTGTATCTGTGAGATCTAAAAATAGAGATCCCATCCGCTTCATGGTTCCGAGTATTCCTTCTCGAATCATTTCACCATTATTTCTAAGCATCAACCTTTTGAGTTGGTTTAGGGTGCCCAAATCATTAATTGAAAGCCGGCCTCTTCTGCACTTATTCCATGCTGTATTTAGAGAACCACCTGCATTCAGGTACTCCAGAGACTGAAGGCGTGAGATTCCATAAGGAATGTACTGCAGGTCTTGACAAGAAGCAATATTCAGATATTTTAGAGAAGTCAACTTAGAAATGCTGGATGGGAGTTGTGAAATATTAGTTTGATAAAGATCTAATACTTGAAGGTTTCTGAGAGCAGAGAAAGAGTTAGGCAATCTCTTGATAGGCACAGAGCTTAACCGGAGGCAAACTAAATGCTTCAAACTACCTATGTTTCTTGGCAACGACTGGAGGGCAGTCCGTGACAAATCCAGGACCCTGAGAGCTGTCATACTCCCAATCACTTCTTTTGGAATTTTCGTCAAAGAAGTATTACCATCCAGTAGCAAGAAGCGGATATAGGGAGCTCCAAATGCCTTTGGAACCTTAGTCAAACAGTTGTCCCTTAATGAAATTCTGATGTGTCTCCCACAGTCTTCAGTGGGAAACACTCCAAACCCTTTGCGTGCCTGAAAGAAGCATTTTTCTTCCCTTTCAGCAATTTGGTGTGCTAAAAAATGGTGCAATACATCATGCAACCTGAAAGTGAGCACCTTTCCATCGTGATCCTTCAAGATTGGTTCAATAAGGCATCGGTCCACTAACAAATTGATGTATCTCTCTCCAATTTGGAGAGGATCTGGCCCGGCCACCAACCCTTCTCCCATCCAGTACTCAGTAGCAATTCCAGTATGGATGACTTCGTCTTCTGAGAAAGCGGCGAGGCAGAGGAAACACAGCTGCAAGGAAATGCCATAGCCAGCCAAAGCATCGTAGCTTAATCTCAACCTGCTTGAAAGCGAGTGTGTGACATCGTTCTGCAACCTCTGGAGTGCAAATTCCCATTCATTTGACTGAGAGACGCTTGCCATTGCCTGCCCGACTACTTTGATGGCTAATGGAAGCCCTCCACACTCCTTGCAAACGCGCCGCGCTATTTCTTCGTCAATGCTCGTGGGAAAAACTCGGTCACTGTGTGGAAAAGCATGAAAAGAAAACAATCTCCAGCTGTCATCCTCAGTCAAGTCTTGCATTTGGGTGATTGAAGAAGGTGGAACACCCAACTGTGAGAGCACACTCCTACTTCTAGAAGTGGCAATGATGATGTTGGAGTTGTGGAGTGGAGAGTGAGGAATACACAGCTCCTCTAACAATGATGTTGCGCTTGTCTCCCAGACATCGTCTAAAAACAGGGCAAATTTGTGTTTTCTCATGCTTTCATTCAACCAAGTTTTCACACGGTCTTCCTCTCTACTGTCCAGTCTTTCATTTATTTTAAGGCCTATTTGTGTGACAAGATCATTTCTGAGAGCGTTGAAACATGGAGTTTGTGAAACAGTAAGCCAAAGCATCAAGTCATTGCAAAAGAGGCTCTGTACCTGGTCACTGTTGAAGACTTGTTTAAGTAGTAGAGTCTTACCGGCGCCGCCTTTCCCAACAAGGCCGAAACGAGACACTTTTCTGTGCTGATCTGAATAAACCAGCTCCTTAATTCTTGTTGATGCAGAATCTTGTCCGACAATGAGTGCCACCTCAATATACTTCTTTTTGGGAGCAGGTGAAGAAGTAGATGGAAAAAGATCCCCAGATGTGGTGGCAATTGCTGAAGTATGCAGATGAAGAGAATCCATTCTCTCTTTAATCTGCTCAAGCACTTGCTCATTGGACACATGCTGTTGTAGTTGATGTAGAAAAGCAACGGAAGGCGTGGAAGCTACATGCTTTTCCAACATTTCAATGAGTTGCTTGATCTTCCTGCTCGTTCTATAACGAGAAAAGAGATGAGAATATGCGGGTACGGTGCAGTGGTGGGCCAAATCAGACGCTTCTTCCAGAAGAGCATTCAATTCTTTCATCCAACTATTGATCGTGAAGGGCAAAGAAGGGTGAGAGGATGTGTTCACTTTGCAAGAGTTCAAAGCTTTTCTATATTTCTGCATTTCCATGTTCATTGATTGAATTTTGAAAAGCAGGTCTTTGAGGGCATCCAACTCTTTCCTGCATCTGATGGCAACATTGATGTATTGAATAACCTGACTGGCAGCCAACTGAATGGCGCAACCAATCATTCCAGGGATGAAGCCAGGATCGCCCATTTTCGGAGCAGCTTAGAAAGAAAATTGAAATTCTAATGGAAGTTTCTTTCTCAGGGAAAGCAAGGGAAATACAACAAAATGACAGGTAAAGCTGGCTCCTCTAAAAAGCAAACGCTATCTTAGCATTTAATATTTCACAGAGACCTCGTTAGACAAGAATATTATTTCCTTATGAAAGCGTAGAATTATCATACAAAATGCTGTACAGAAACAAGGAACTTAAACCAGGCGGCGGTTCATCCGTCAGGATGTAGTCATGGTCTACAAGTTTGAGGCAGAATAGAACTCTTCAAAAGCAAATCCGATTTCAAGTACAGTTCTCCAATCATTTTGATTCCCACATTTTAGTGACAACAGTTATTAATTTTAAAGTTTTTTCCTTTGATTAAAGTCACAAGTACAATAAACAAAATCTTAATAAATCCTACTAACTTTGACTCCCTTTATTAATTCACTATCATGCCATAAGAAAACTGTCACCTAGCTATGCTCAAAGGAAATGTGTTGCCAAAAAGATTCAACGTCCACCCCCGTGCTTTAGAACTTTTATGGGTACTAATTTTCAGCCAAATGAGGTCAGTGTTTGAATAGAAAAAGTCGGAAGAAAAAAAAGGTTTACTCAATCAAATCTATATCCCTTCACGATCTCGGAAACTAAATCCACGACGAAAATGACTGTAACAAAATATGGCCGGTAACAAAACTTTTTCATGCCATGGGAAGGCTTATAGAGAATATTGATAATATGGAAATTTCATTTTTCATGATGTTTCACTAAAGTAGTTTAAATAACTCTTCAAAGATCATTCATATATATATAATATTTTTTTGGAATGTATATCTTAGAGGTTTTGGTTATTTGATTTTTTTAATATTAAATTTGGTATAGTGATTATATTTGTTCAATAATTCAATATAATTTTGTTCTAATTTACTTTTAATTTAATATCAAATTGCTTAGGCAAACAATTGAATTGCAATTTTTTTTTTTGAATATTTCAATTTACTTATAATTCTCAGTTTTGTGGACTATTATTAGTTGCATTTCTAAGTTTTACTGTACATTTTAGAAGAAAAAGCTAATCATAATAATTAATATTTGTGTAATGTAAAAATTGCATACTAGTACAATATTTTTTATACCAATTTTTGCATTGAACCCCTTAACATATTTAAAGATTTTTTAAATTGATAAATTTTACCTTTCTTCCTTCCTAATTCGTTAATTTTTTAATTTTATTTAAGTACACTAAGATTTGGAATAGCTTTGTGGCATTCTATCTTTCTTTCTCTTTCTCCCAAATGACAACACATGTGTAGACATATATACACCTATGAATTTATCAAGAGTTTCAAATAATAGGAAATGTACATATGTTGTGCTTTTGACTACTATAATTAGTTGTAACATAGTCTCTGCCATGTTATGCTTCAATGGTAAGAATCCAAGCATCTCTTTTTCCCTAACCTTTCTAAGGTTCATATTTGAAATCCAAGCCATGTCATGCAAGAGCATCCCGAGTGAATGCATAATCAACATCACCCAAAAGGATTTTTAGTTTAATATCTCACAATTCTGGAGGTTTTTAGTAAAATCCTTTAGCAGGGGTCCATGGTGTACCATTCCAAGTCTACACACCAAATTTCATGTGAATTGAAGAAAAAAAAAATCGCCTACCAACACCCAACTCCATAATTACCATAAATGTTGATCTTTCAATTTTTGATGTGATTTATCCATTTGTTCTTCACCTCAATGAAGTCACTTAGATTACTAGTTTTGTTTCCACATAATAAAAAGGGTAAATACAATATTGTTATTTTTAATTATTATTGTGAAAATAAATTGGAATGTCAAGAGGTTGCACCATATTGTGGAAAAAATTAAATGCAATAAAAATTCTTCCAAAAGAGTTAGCATAGACCATGCCTCATAAAAAGAGGAACTGATTTATGGAAAAGAACATGGATGTCACCTGGCTTGAAATCAATTTAAACAATAATAATTTTCAATGCTTGATAGGTAAATGTGAGGGGTCACATAGAAGAGGTAACATGACATAGAAAAGAAAGATGAAGAGAGAAGTTTGAAGTAAGATAAAAAAAGATACATTTTTTAGATAGAGAGGGTGTGCAGTAGAGAAAGAGGGATCGAGCCATAGTTAAGTGGTATATTTGAATAAAAATTTGATTGTTTTAAGGAACATAATAGATTAAAGAGGGACATTGTGGTTATTCCCCTTAAAAAAGCATTATAAAACCTGAAGTAATTTAATATATTATCATCTTGTTTGAAACATAGATATTGTTTAATGGATATATGAAAAAGGAAGGTGAATATCATATCCTAGCAATTCTTTTACTCCTAATTAAAGCACACAACTATTATTTGAAAAGAAGTTGCTTGCAACAATTAATTTTTTTGAACTATGTAGTGGAAATATATGCTTATTCTAACGTAAAATTTAAGCTAATAAATCACTAAGAAAGTAAAAAACAATAATTCTTGCCTAAACTGATAGACAATCTACATCAACAATGATCTTCTAATGATGACCAGATTTTGAAAATAATCTAGTGATTTGGTAGGAGTCATATTATAGCTTTAAAAATATTAGACCCACTGTATACTATAGGAAATACTTAATTTTGTAACTTACCATGAGATAACCCAAGGCTAAAGGTGGTAGTTAGTCCAATGAAAAAATGGAAACTAGTTTTTTTTATTTGGTGGAAGCTACCTTATGAATGCATATGGTAGTTCACCTTATAAAAAATATACTATTAATTAGTTAGTTTCTTTGATAAATGAATTGGATAAGATGTATGGTCTTGAAAATCTCATCATTATCATTACTAAATGGAAATGATCAAATATAGACTAGTCATTGTTATGGTCTAAAGATATTTGATTAAATGAAGTAGAATATAAGTAATGTAGGATGTATGCACCTTTAATTTGATTGACATATGATATTAGTGAACATACCTTGTCAGAATAAGGTAATTTTTTTAAGATAAGTTTTCTAAAGGTAAATTGATGAATAGTAATGATGTGGTCAAAGGGAATTCCATCAATAGGATTACAAGGGAAACTAGTGTCTCTTTCCACCAAGTGATAACACTATGTATCAATGGGAAAGGTGAATATTATGGTTATTCCTCCAAGAGTTTTCAAAGGATGTGATGATGAAATTGAGAGAGCAATAGGAAACTAGAGCAATGAATTATATCATGGATATAGAAATCGTGAGCTTTGGAAAGATAATATATCACATGGATATTATAATGATGATTATCCAACTCAAAGGATTGATCATATGAATATGGAAATTATGAGGATCAAACCAATGGATCACATGAATATGGAAATAAAGAGGATTAGATAGATAATGAGCCACTAAGAAATCATTTGATAAAATAATGATGATTTAGCATTAAGGAGGGACAATGTACCTATTCTCCTCTACGATTCTTTATAAAACCTCAAGTAATTTAATAGATTATCATCTTGTCAACCTAGATAGTGTTTTATGGCTATATGAAAAGGTTGGTGAATATCATATCATAGTACTTCTCCTACTCCTAATTAACCTACAAAACTATTGTTTGAAAATAAATTTCTTGCAATAATTAAAATTGGTAAACTAGGGAGTGGAAATATATGATTATGCTAAAGTAAACTTTAAGCTACTAAATCACTAAGATAGAAAATTATAGAAAGTAAGAAAATAAAATCATGCTTGGTTAAAGTCATAGAATTAGGAAATATCATGTCTATAAAACTAAAAAAATCTATGCTAATGCAATTTTTTTCTACAAAATTAGAATTTTTTTATATTTTTATTCTTCACTTACAAAATCTTCAAGAAATAAAAAACAAAAAATATGTTGATTCTTAATGATCCTTAATGACTGCAAGAACTTTTATTTATGCATACAAACATATAATACTAATATTTAACAAAGATACTTATCTATGCTAATGATGCTCTTCCTCTATGATGGAATGGCCATTTCTCTAGTTTTGGACTTGAACTTAAAAAGTCAAATGAATAGCTTTCCAAGATTTGTATAAGATAAAACTAGATTTTATTCATGATTTTCTTCTTCAAAACATACAAATCTTATACAAAAGAACAATTTATTGTATATAAAAGTGAAACATAATCTAAAGAAAAAATATTGTACAATTTATATCCCAATAAGGTGCTTAAAAGTGACAACAATATAGACATTTAGCATGTTTATTAGAAATAAGGGAATTTGAAGATAGTTTAGTTATGTTGAGGAATGGTAAGGATATTCATAATTATAATAGTATCATTTCTCATCACAATTTGAATATTTTTTAGTTAGGTGTTTGTGGGAAGTTGCAGAGAGAAATTAGCATCCCTTTCTACTAATGGAGTGCACAGGAATAGGTCTAGGTGAGGAAAAGTTTTGTTTCTAATGTCAAGAGCCAAAAGGAACATATGGTTAGGGAGAGGAGGATATAAAATTTTATTAACTTTTTGGAGTAAGAGATTGCTAGTCTAGATTTTCAAAACTTTAATGCATATTTGGGAGCCTACAAAGGAGGTGGATGGTGCTCCTTTTATTCTCATATTAAATATTCTATTTCCAAATTAATCTTTGTGAATAAGTAAAATATTTTAATTTTTTATCAATATGAATGATAGTGTGTTAAGAAAACTTCATTACTCTACAATATTCTAGATATTAGGGGAAAAAAATGATTATGGAAGAAAAGGAAAGAAAGGTCATAAAATAAAATGAAAGATCATGTAGCCACTTGTGTCAACAAGTTCCATAATCTAGGTATATTTTATTTTCACACATTAGGCATGAACATGCAAATAGTAGAACTCAAAATAAAGAGTAACAACAAGAAATATATGTATCATTAGTAGGAAGTGAGTAATATTACTTTGTTTACTTTTTTAGTTCTTTTGTTCCTTGATGTGTATGGATTAATTGGAAACTTCTAACTATTTGGAGTAAATTCATTAGAGCACTTCATATCTATTCCCATATAAAGAAATTGATTGCTTTAAGTAACATAATAGATTAAAGAGGGACTATGTTGTTATTCCCTTGTAGAGAAGGGGGATTTGCTACTCATGATTCTTTGTATTCTCAAGAGAATCCCAAGGGGAGAACTTCCCTAAACTACCTCAAGGAATAGAGCAAGAGATTCAAAAAACAAAAGGAGTAGGTCATAACGGTTATTTGGACAAACTAGCAAGCTTTTAGTCTACAATGGTAGTGCAAAATACAGATGATAGTGTGGCACATTGTAGTCCCATAGGTGCACTAACATCTCATATGGATTAAAAATTGAGAGTATCATAGAAAACAAAAAGAAACTATCATTATTCTGATTGCTAAGAACTTTAAAATGTAGGGAAGGTAACAAAGTATAATAGAACTGAAATAAAATAAAGTAAGCTAAGTAATATGTCAATGATAAAGTAAGAGAAGGAGAGAAAGAGAATGCTTACAACAACCCATGTAATGAAGCCTATAGAAATGAAATATCTTTAATACCTACACACATAATACTGAGGGAAAATGTTGGGGCTTTCTAGGGGTTTTCCTTAGTCAAACTCCTATTTTGGTGTTCTCACCTACATAGACAACCACATATATAGAGATAATAAGCAAAAATGAAATGAAAGCAAGAGTGATAAAAGAAATCCTCGCTGAAGGAGGAGAACCTATATCATGAAATAGAGATGTAATAGATAGGAGATGTGAGAAATCCCAAGATACTCAAATATACAAGCCACAAGATAGAGATCACCTGCAAGGCTTGAGGAAGCCAAGAGAGTTGTAGAGAGTGTTATGAGAATGTGAGAGTGCTTGAGGCTGTTGTAACAAGAAAGAGAGTTGTGCAAGCAAGATAGAAAGAGAGAAAAGAGATTATGTCCCAGAAAGAATCCAAGAAGGAGAAGACCAAATGAGTTTAAAAGATAGCTTTTAAAGAGGTAAATGAAGCTTCTTGAGCCATTACAAGGCATCTCAAGCTATTACTACTGACAAAATTAGTTGACAAGTGGCAAGGCACTTAGAAATGGTCATTTGAACACCAAAATATCACACGATGCTAGTGTAATGTGCAAATGTCTGTATGCCATGCTATTTTCTAGACACATCATGCTACAAAATGATGAGAAAAAGAAAAGCACAAGGTTTGAAACAAATTTAGCGCACAATGGTAGCTACTGAAAATGGGTCTTGGGCATCTTCAGAGGGAAAAAGCTGATGCAGGGGCTAAGATGAGCCTACACAAGTTCTAAGGGAGTGGACACTAGATTGGATTCAAGAATGTAAGTGAAATTGCAAGGGGTGCAATTTTACGATATTACATTTTACCACCACTTGTGCTGGCATATGAATCTACACTAATATGCATGCTAAAGGAAATCTACTAAACATAAATAAAATCATGATACAAAAAGGATACTATAGAGAAATTAGATAGCTCTTTTAACCAAAGAAGCATGCTCCTAGGAAAAATACCTACAAAAAAACATATTAGACAAGAAAGACCTACATGAGACAACAATGTTAGAACATAAAAATTCATTACATCATGGGGTTAGAACATAAAAACACACATACACACTCATACACACAACAAACTAAATGATTTGAGTCGGCAAAGTAAAAGAGACCGTAATGTAAAAGGTTGTCTCAGTACTATGTGTCATCCCTAAATTAAGAAATAACACAGAATAATTCTTAAATCGAGACAAGAATCTAAGGATTGATTGCTTCAAGAGAAAAATGAAGCCAAAACTCAGGGAAGAAACCAACTTCAAAGGGATCTAAAAGAGGTATATACTTAGGATGAAGAAGATGCAAGTAATCAAAATGGTATATACCCATACGTGAAGAGAAGAGAGAGAACAAGCTCTAGAAAGGAATGAACATTACAAGAGAGATGGCTCCACAAGCACTTAGCCTTGCAAAGATTTGAACAAAATGTATCATAGGCTATTAGCTATATAGAAGGTGAACAAAAGCTTTGCAAACCCTTGGACCTATGAAAGGTGAACAAAATCTCTATAGGTGCTCAAACCTACGAAAGGTGAACAAAAGGCTCTACAGGTGCTCGGTCCTACAAAGTTGAACAAAGAGATCTCAGGGGATGTAAATGCTTCATAGGTCCTTGAACTTGCAAAGGAGGCACCCTAGGTTATCTATTGTTAGGGAGGCCAAAATTGAAAGGCTCCATAAAGTCTAATTGTTCCTCACAGGTGCTCAGTCTTGCAAGGAAAGCTTGATGCAAATGATGTCTACAGGTTCTTGGTCATGTAGGGCATGACTAATTAGAGAAGCCTATGGTTGTTGCAAGCTACATTGCAAGATAGTCACAAAAAATATAGGTCTAGTTAGGTTGTTCCCAAACTAGATCTTCTAGGATACAAGACAGGTCTAGTTAGGCTACCCCCAAGCTAGATGCCATAGAATTCATTTGAGAAAAAACCTTTCAAAGGGGGTTCCTTCGGCAGAGAACCCTTCAAGACACAAAGGGGCCCATTCAAAGGAGCACTCCAATTGAAAGATAGAGAGAAGAGGGGGTTCTTAAGAAGGACACACATCTCTAGAATAAGTTACCACTACCCCCAGCATATAGGGGAGGAGAACCATGCAATATACTATTGTGTTTCTACCACATAAAGGGTATGGTTACACACAATAGTGTACAACCACGAATGATAATGAGCAAGTAAAGGTACAACTGCCACATAGTGGTCAACAATACAATAGAAGTGAGGTGTAAAAACCTTGAGAAAATGTTTATAATGGACAGGATAGAGGTAGACCTCAATATCACTTTTCATGCAAAGAAAAGAGAGAGGTGCATAAACAAAATGGAAGAGTGATGACTCCAAAATAAAAAATTTGTCGTATTTTATCCCTTAAGGCCTTGTATTCCCTAGTGGAATGGCCACACACTTGATGGTATGTATAGAAAGAATGTTTTGCTTTATCATGCTTATGAAATTTCTTATGTGTAAAAGAAGGAAGAGTAATCAAGTGGGCTTTTAGAATCCTCAAAAAAATATGCTCTTGCTGAAATAAAGAATGAAGAGCAAGAAGAAACTCTTTCTCTTGTGGAGAAAAGATTAACTACTCACATGAAGAAGACATGAAGATAGTAGATAATGGTAGATGAATCAATCCACGAGAATGAGGTTGAGCGAAAATCATGTTAAAATTCAATTGTGGGTTTTGATTAGATTCTTTGTTCAAGAAACCAAGTCCCAAATTCTGCTTATGAGGTACACATTCTATAGGTACCTAAATTCCTTGTTCATCACGCCTACAACCTTTACACCCATAGTCATATTTAGAGACAATTTTAAATCCAAGGCCATAATATGTCTACAAATCTTGATGAGGAGGATCTTCATAGAGAGCATTATTCCAGTAATAGGGATTATACTTCTCTATGGGATTTCCATCAACCTTCATATGATTTCCAACATTATCCTCTTTAAAAAAAGTGTGATCATATTCCTTGGATGGGGGAGGATCAACATTAAGAACATTACAATTTGAATTCACATTATCCCATGATGTAGAAGAATGAACATCTTTAATAGTGAGTTTTGATGATGTTATCAAAAGGACTAACTAGATCCAGTTGACTTTATATTCTCCAATGAAGGATTTTGTAAAGTCTAGAGAACCCCAATCATCATCAAGACATGCATTATCTTGAGCAGTAGACTTGGGATTTCTTGCTTCAAAAGGATCTTCTTCAGGGACATTTGTCTCAAGAGTATCTTGTGTAATGGGTACCAATGGAGTAGACATCAACAAACTAAAAGTCACTTAAGTGATAATATTAGGCCCACAATCAAATCGTAACCATCACCTACCATCTCACATAAGTTTATAGCTTCAGGGTTAGCTCTTACTATGACTACTTGACTATTACAAATGAACTTAATAGATTTATGCAAGGTAGATGAGACTACACCCATAGCGTGAATCCATGGTCTACCAAGGAGAAGATTATATGGTAAATTTTCTAACATAACATATACTAGAGTGGGTACAATAACGTTTCCAAGCCATAAAGGTAATACAATTGTACCTAGAGCTTTTCGCCCAACATTATCGAACCCACAAATGACAAAAAATAAGTTGCAAGTGAAGCTGAATTGATTTTAATCTTAGGAAATAGATCAATGCTACATACATTGAGCACTGAACCATCATCAATGAGAGTACATCTAATTCCAATTTTATTAATGTTGACTATGATCATTAGAGGGTCCACTTGCTTCTATAATTTTGGAGGCGAGAATTCCTATGGATAGAATGTAATATTCAATGAATACACACGAATGTGAGCTATCAATGCATTAATATCCATTAACCTGGTAGAAGAAGGAAAGAGGATATTTTGTAAGGATTCCTAAAGCATACCTTGATAAACCAAGACAGACTGAAGCAAGTCCCACAGTGAGATCTTGGCTAGAGTAATGCAGAGTTGCTCAACAAGATCGTAATCACTAGGTGCTTTAGTTGTAGGTTTAGGTGGTGAAGGAAGACTTGGTTGAGAAGGTGGTAAAGAAGTAGGTGGATTGAATATTTTTTTATTCTTTCTAGTATTATGAGTATGGGCTACCTCTTTATAAGAGGGAGCCTTACAAGGATTGGGAGAATCACTATCAAATGGAACACCATTAATAAAACAAATCCTCTTAGGAGAATGACTAGCTGGAGTAAGATAAATGATTGGTCTCTCAGGCCTTTGAGGGGTAGCAAAGAAATATATTATATTTATAGATTCCTTGCAACTTATAGAGGAATCATTTGATGAAATATCCTCAACATCCATCTTTGGAGGATCTGATATGAGAGGAACTTCATCATTGACTAATGTATAATCTCTAGGAGAGAGTACATTGGAATAGAGAATAGATTCATCATTCACTAATGCATCATCTCTAGAAGAGAATGTATTGGAATGAAGAGAAGGTAGGGTAACATTAAGAAAAGTATAAATGATTTCATATTCTTGCAAAAAAAATCCTCTAAAGCAAGAGGAATTTCATGAGAAGGATGAAAGATACCAAGTGACATGGGTAAAGCCAAGTCACCATCACATGCATAAAATGGAAAATCATTGACGCTTTGAATAAAATTAGGCACTGAACTAATAAAATAGGATATTAAATTTATTTTTAAAATGATAAGTTAAATATAATAAACAATTCCTAAACAAGTCATTCGAAGGCCAGTGCATCACTCTGATAACAATAAATGGGGTTCAGAGCATCACCTCAAAAAAAATTTTGGGGAAGGTTTTTTCACAAATATGTTGGGTTCACCAAAATGTAGTGAAGGGGGTTTTGCTACTCATGATTCTCTTAATTCTCAAGAGAATCCCAATGGTTGAACTATCCTAAACTACCTCAAGGAATAGTGCAAGAGTTTTAAAATCAGAATGAGTATGTCATAATGGTTTTCTAGATAGATTGGAAAGCTTTCGATCCAACATGGTAGTGAAGAATACGAACAACAATGCAGTGAGCTATATGCGGTGAGCTATACCCCCAAAGGTGCACTAACATCTTGTATGGACTAAAAACTTTTAGTATCATAGAAAACAAAAAGCAACTACTACTATTTTGATTGTTAAGAACTTTAAAATGCAGTGAAGATAACAAAGTAGAATAGAACTGAAATAAAGTAAAGTAAGCTAAGTAAGATGTAGATGATAAAGTGAGAGAAGGAGAGAAAGATAATGCTTACAACAACCCACATAATGAAGCCTTTAGTAATGAAATATCTTCAATACCTACACACATAAGACCGAGGGAAAATGTTGGGGCTATTTATGGGTTTTCCTTAGTCAAACCTCTATTTTGGTGTTCCCGCAGTACAATCAATTTCAAGAAAACTGAAGTATCTACATATTTTCTTTCAAAATAAATGAGAAGGGAGATTTTTGAGATAACTAAGGAGGCCATAATAGTTAATGGAAGATCCAAAGAAAAAAGAAAGGACAAGAATCAAGATAACTCTAGATTTGAATGTCATGGGAGATATTTTAGCCTCATTTTGACACTCTGAAATCTAATTTTTCTATGAAAATGAAAAATGTTGTCATGCATCAAACATCTTTATCAAGTTTATTTGAGTCGTAAAATGATATTTTCACATATTTTATATGCCAATTATTGTATTCATCCATCATCATGTAGTGTCATAGTTGATTAGTTTCATATAGAAATATTTCATTTTGAACAAGAATAAACATTCGTTATAGTTGAAGTCATGTTAGCAGTGGACTAAATTATGAAAATAATTAAATTAGAAAATACATAAAGTATAGAATGTAAAGTTTTATAGGGATATTCCTAAGTACACTTTACATAATGTGACATTTTGTCATAACAAAATTCCTTACCATTTGTGAGATTTTAATTTTACAAATTTTAGATAAGTCGCTTATAGAAATGTTTAAATTGAAAGAGTTTTTTAGAAGCTAGAGTAGAATGGTTTAACAATGAGTCTTATGATATTATTATTGATGATGTGGAATTTTTTGAAGGAAAATTGTTAATTCAATCTAATTTATGTCATTTTGATCCTTCATCACATTTGTAGGCTTGACAAATAATTTTTTATGAAAATTTTACAAAGTGAAGTTAGATATTTTTCATGTTTTAAAATGGAACCACATACCATCTTCTGAGCTATATAAATTATTAGTTTTTATTTTATCTATGGTTTTGAGAATTGAAAAGCAAAAGAGAATCCAAGATAACACTCAACAAAGAGATGTATGAGTACATATTGTGGTAAAATAGATATGATTGAATGTACAAATGGTTGGATCATTCAGTCAAGAAGCCATGTACATTTCTAAAAAAAAATCATAAGGTTAAAAGCACAAAAATGATTCCACTTCTAGTGGAAGTTTTAGACTTAAAAAAAGACCAAAATTGGGAAAAATGAAATGGGATCCCGTTATTTAGCAAAATGGATTTCATTTTTCTTCTGACGCCCGAGCGAAAAACATGATTCTATTTCATAAAAGCTTAAAAAAAAAACAAAAAACAAATGAGATCTTGTTTCTAAAAATTTATATTTTTGGCCTAATTTTTGCTATGGGTTTTGGGTCAGAAAAAAGGCTTGTAGATTTGACCCTTAGCTTTGGACCTACTCTAACCTACAACATGAAGGTCATGTCAGTATTAGTAGAAAAGAGTGGCTTTGGACAACTCTAGGAAAATTCACTACTAGCAATTCACCGACAGAAAATTCAATGTCAACAATTCACCACGGGAAAATTCACTACCACCAGCAATTTACCGACAGGGAAAATTAACTGCCAAAAATTCATGCAATTAATTTTTTGTGTGGTGAATCGTCATGGTAGTGAATTTTCTCATGGTGAATTGTTGGCGGTGATTTTTCTGTTGGTGAATTGCTTGCGGTGAATTTTTTGTATGCCGCTTTAGACATATGTTTGAAGACCTTTTTTGCAAATTTTTTGACAAAATTAAAACACATTATGGATAATATTATGTATATTCCAAATATGTATTTTTTTTTTATAATTGGGTTTTTTTATTCTATTTCAATTTTTTTTATGAAACTGGTCCATAAACTTGAAATATAAGGGATTTTTAGTATTTTAATAAGTTTTTATTAAAATAATTTTCTGGAAAATAAATTATGTGTCAAAATTATTAAGAAAATTCTTTTCAAAGTTGAAAAAAATAAAAAAATGATAAGTTTAGGTAATCTTATGCATGGCGTACATGATAATTTTTCAAAACAACAAATATGACCAATAAAAATTTAACAAAAGAAATTAAAAAAATTAAAAAAATTATCGTCAACATTCTTTAGTGTGTTACAAATATTTTCCCAAAAGGATTCATAAAAATATGATTATTTAGGTCAAAATATGGATGATATATTCGTGCATGGTATGGTAAAACAAAGTGACTTTTAAACAGTGGATTTTAGACATGCCTATTGAAAAATTAATTTGTATCATTTGGGTATTAAAACAAATTACATATTTGGAATCTAGACCTCGAGTACTACATTTTTTGATTAGTGATTTTTTTAAAGATTCCATCTCTATGTGCTTCAAATTTTGAGGTCAAATGTGGCAAATTCTAAAAATTAGGGAAAACACATACTTTTTCTCCAAAAAGTTGATTCAACTTCTTGCACACACCCATAACATGTGTGAAATGGGTTATTTTTGTACTATTTTTCATCAAAATAAAGGTGGTTGGATCCATTGTAATATTTATAATAAAATCATTCATTGTGAGTATAATGGATTTTTTTCTTCCCTTGTCTAAGTTCAATGAAAATATTATGCTACTTCTCTTTACAATCACATTTGTGAAGAGAATTTTATTCTACCTTAAATTCTATATGCAAACTTACAAATTATAAATAAAAATCATATAAATCAAACAAAGAGCCATAGAAAATTATGGATATAGGAGAAATCATCTTTGACAATAACGGAAGTTTTCCCAAAATAGTCATAATTGATGGCATTGAGTTTGAATAATATGGACACCTTGTTTTGTTTATTATGAGTAGAAAAGGGAAGAATGATAAATATTTATAAAAACTACAAGTTAAAATAATAATGGTTCTGAGTTATGAAGTTATCAATATCATCAAAAGTGCCAACAAAGCCCATAATTAAAAATCACTAGTTTTCAAATTTAACACTTACAGAAATTGTTCAAATCTCATTAAACACCAATAAAAGGATTGTTAAAAGTGCATAACTCTTTTTGGAAACCATAAATGTGAAATTTAAAATTTTATGAATTTTGTCCATAAGTCTCTACCATACACATTGATTAAAGGACAACTACATATAATAGGGAGAGATGATATCATAGGAATGGTAGTGTATGAGCATGAAAGGGAAGAAATGTTAAGCGAAGCACATGAATGGGTTTTAGAAAGGCATAATTCATTACAAACTATTGCAATGTATAACTAGTAGGTCTTTTGGTTTTGACACTTCACAAAGATACAAAAATATATGACAAATAATTTGATATATGGAAAAGGGTGGAAATACCTACTATAAAATATGAAGTACATTTTATGCTAGCCTTAGAAAAAAGTACCATTTGAAAAGTGGGTTACAGACTTCATAGGACCCGTTGACCCTCCTAGGAAGAATACAAAAGCTAGGTTTATCATCACTGAAGTAGAATACTTTACTAAATGGGTAGAAGTGGAATTAACTAAAGATTGTACAACAAAAAATTCTATAATTACTTATATGAGAATATAATAATAAGATTTGGTTGTGGTATAATCATTACTAATGATTAATGAAGAAATTTTATAAATAAGGTGATTTTAGAGCTATTCAGAAAATTCATGACAATGTATAAAAAGGTACTAAATGCCACCAATAGGTTAATGGTGTAAGTGAGGTACTTCAAAAATTATATGCACCGGCCTAATAAATATGTGTAATGGTAATAAACCTAATTGGGACCTCAATATTCTAGTGCTATGCTGAGAATATAGAACCACATATAAGAGGTCTACCAAGTTTACTCTCTTTTTAAGTTAGTATATGGATAAGATGTGACCTTACCTCTCAAATCATGATTCCAAAATTTTGTAATGTACTTAGTTTATGGTCTAGTGAGGAATAATCACTAAGAAAAAGACTATAAGACCTTTTGAATTTGGATGAAAATAGATTTTTTTTAGTTTATCATTAGAATTTAAATAATAACAAACAACAAACCAATATGATAGAAATATATGGCACAAAACCTTCCATAAATATGAACATAGTTATACTATGATAGTAAACTTAAGAAGCAATGAAAAATGAAACTTAGATAACTAGGTTCATAATACATAGATGAAATTATATATTTTGGTACAATTAGGTTAAGAATGCTAAATAGTGAAGTACTATAATGTTATTAAAATGGTGCTATATTAAAACATTACCACCAATCCATAAGATGAAAATTAAATTTAATAAACCACTATATTATATGTATTATATGTATCAGATGGATCATATATTATATATAACATAAAAATTAAACAACTAAAAGAAAAAAAGTCATATAAGACTAACAAATATAATAGTGTATGAAGGTAATAATGGCTAAACTCATTTAAATACAATGCCATCACTAGCCTTTATGAAAGTAATTGAACATTTGTTCATCCTTTACTAAATTGTGAGCTTGTGAAATACTTTCTCACTTTGCTCTCTTGTTCATTCTAAGCTTAGTGTCATGAAATCCTAAGCCCATTCTATCTCAATATACACAAATCATCCCATATTATTAGATGTCTCTCAAAAAATAAGGCATAACTGTAATAAGTTTCCATATACAACTATTGAGGTGGGTTAGGATAGGGAATTTTAAAAAAATTCTACAAATTTAATTTATAGAAAGGATGTAAATAAATATATTCATGTTCCTTTAAAATAAATTGATTAAGAAGGATTTTAGGTTCTAAGAAAAAAATTAATATAGTAAGGGACAATAGTGTACCTATCAAAATACCAATAGGTGGGGAATAAAAGATAGATATGGGGAGAGATTTCCAAATTTCTCAAAGAGGAAGGTTGGATCATAATTCCTCTTAGAAAGATAGATGATGGATATGTATATGGTCTAAGTGTGTGGTTTTAAGTCCCTCTCAATCTATTCTATTAAAGATGATAAAGTCACCCAATTAATTGACACAACTTATGATATGAGGAGTTTGGATGTTACCAAAATCACTAGTCTATTAGTGTGGTATGCCACCATGGGGTTCACTTATAG
>VDFB02067906.1:0-46413 GCA_007258455.2 Sequoia sempervirens | reverse complement strand
TGTGGCCCGTTCCTCTAAATTCAAACAAATGGTGAAAGACTTAGCCACTGTTGGTCCTTCATTCGTACCCCCTGGAGATCATAAGCTACGCACCACCCTCCTAGACAAAGAGTACTCCAAAGTTAATGTGTTAATGGAGGAGACAAGGCAAACATAGATGAGGACAAGGTGCTCTATAGTGATGGATGGGTGGACTGATTGTAGACGTCGGCCACTCATCAATGTCATAGTCACATGCTCTGCTGGTTCTTATTTTCTTAGAGCCGTAGATTGTTCAGAGAGACGTAAGGATGCTGACTTCCAATTTTCCATTTTGAGAGATGCCATAGAGGAGGTTGGGGCTGCAAATGTGGTGCAGGTGATCACCAATTCAGCACATGTGTGCAAATCAGCTGGGTTGATGGTGTAGGGTACTTACAGGCACATATTTTGGACCCCATGTTGTGTTCATGCATTGAAAGACATAGGGAAGATGGATTGGGTGAAGAAAATGGTGGCAGAAGCTAGAGAAATTCAGATGTTCATTTGCAACCACCACACCTCACTTGCTCTCTTCAGGACATTTTCAAAGAAGGAGTTTCTCAAACCTGTTGATACAAGGTATGCCATTTACTTCATTTAGTTTCACTTTCAATTTGTATTCATAATCTGATTTTATTTTAAATTTTTATTTTTTAATGAATCATTGAATTAATGAATGTAGATATGCCACATGCTTCATCCTATTGGAGAGGATGCTTGAGGTGCATGAGCCTGTACAACTGATGATGGTCAATGCTGAGTGGACTAGATGGCCTAATGCAAGTTCTACTCAAGGAAAGAGCATCAAACAAAAGATCCTCGATGATGATTAGTGGGCCAATGTGAGGTAAGACATATTAGATGGCTGATTTTCATATTAAATTTCTGATTTTAATATTTTAATTTTATTGTCCAATGTTCCAACTTTTGAAGTTTCTAACATGTCAAATAACTTGTCAACTAATTATTTTGAACTTTTTGTTTGCATTTTGCAGATATATTTGCTCCTTTATCTCGCCCATTGTAGATGTCATTAGATATGCTGATACAGACTCTCCTAGTCTTGGAGAGATATATGAGACATTTGACACTATGCTTGGGAAGATTAGGCAAGTTATTTTGGCAAAGGACCCCACTTTGGATTTATATGAGCAACACATTAGGCCCATTGTGACGCGGAGGTGGAATACAATGAACACCCCGCTTCATATGGCTGCCTTTGCTCTAAATCCAAAATGGTATGCACCAAGGGATGGTAGGGTGCCTCCATGTGATGATGCTGAGGTTTTAGATGGGTTCACACGGGCCATTGAAAAGATTTATCCAGCCGAGCAAGCTTCACTACTTCGGTCACAATTTCTAGACTTTGCTAATCTTAATGGCCCAAACTTGAGCAAACCACAGGCGAGGTTGGATAGAGCTATATTAGCTCAAGCGAACCCTATTGGATGGTGGACCTATCATGGGAGAGATACACCGTAGTTGAAGATACTTGCCACTCGCCTTCTTGAACAGGTTGCTAGTTGCTCTGCTGCAGAGAGGAATTGGTCCACATATAGCTTTATCCACTCCCTCAAGAGGAATAGACTTACCTCTAGACGAGCAGAGAAGCTAGTGGCCATTCATAGTGCTCTTCAGCTTCAGGATCGACAGACTCCAGAGTATCGACAAACTCCAGCTCTGCGGTGGGATATTGATCCCAAGGATGCGGCTCAGGTAGATGAGGAGGAGACAGCTGAGGGCTTGGTTGGGGTCCCATTGGCTGAGGAGGAGCATTACAGTGGCAGTGACTCAAAGGATGACTCTGATTTTGATGCAGTTATGAGAGATGATTAGGGGCAGCAGTGCTCTTTGTTTATTTTGTATTCATTATTAACATACGATATTGTATTTTGATTTTCATAGCAAACTAAAACTTTAAAACTATATGGCAGCAAAGTAGCCTTTGGGCATTTTGATATAAGTTTATAAATTATAACTTGGAGGTTGTTTCATGATTCGTGTAATTGTATGTTAATTTTGAATGCGTACTGAGTATTGGCATAATGTTGAACACAAATGTTATATGTTAATGTTCTATAATGTGTATTATGCATGCCTTATTCATGTTATCTATTGAATATTTAAAATTTCCCTATATTTTAAAAATTTTCCCTCTATTTTTATATAGCCGTCTCCTGCCATCCCCAATTTTGGCCTCAAAAATCGGAAACATGGGGACTTGTCCCGCCGTCCCCGTCGCAGAAGCTTGGGGTAACCTTGGTATTGGCATAATGTTGAACACAAATGTTATATGTTAATGTTCTATAATGTGTATTATGCATGCCTTATTCATGTTATCTATTGAATATTTAAAATTTCCCTATATTTTTAAAATTTTCCCTATATTTTTATATAGTCGTCCCCTGCCGTCCCTAATTTTGGCCTCAAAAATCGGAAACTTGGGGACTTGTCCCCTCGTCCCCTGCCGTCCCCATCCCGAAAACTTGGGGTAACCTTGATATTAAGCTCTAATCATGTACTTGTGAAGAGTCGCATTCTTTGCCAAAGAGTATTTTGCAAAAATGAGGACTCGGATTCCTTTGTTCCAATGCTATGAATCCAGCAACAAAATATATGCAATCTAAGCTCTTGTATGTGTAAGTAATTGATGCATACATTCTCATACTCCAACCGAAACACATATTCCCCCAAAGGTTTAATCAACTTGCCAAATGCACTAGTGTGAGATGAGACAAACCTATAACTCCTGAGACATTTCCCAATGATGCAAATCTGGTTTTTGTTGCCTTTAGGACTGTTATAAGATATAATACACTCCTCATTACAGAAAATATGAATTTGGGAAATAGTTACTTCTCTTACCTTCACAATACTAAAATATTTAGTGCAGGAGTGTGTAACAAAAAGCCCATACGTAACCTTAGCTTGTGAAATATTGCTTTCAGCTTCATGGATTGATCTATGGCAGTAAAAGTGCAGTAGAGGAGTGGAAAATGACATCAAACAACAGCAACAGTAATAGCTCATAGCACAATTCTCCCAAATCTGAATTGGCGAGCAACAACCCACCTGTACTGTTGTTCTTCTTCTTCTTCAGACTATCGACAAGCACAAACTTATCACCTCATTTATGTGACTCATCACTCTGAATATTTTGCAAGGAATACCATACATTTTCAGGTACACCCAAGCAAGCAACATGTTACAATCCCCAATACGTATAAACCCCATCAAATACTCATAGAATCTCCAAATCACACAATATTGCCAATATTGTTCTGCTCCAAACTGAAAAACTAAAGCCACAACTTCTAAAACTGATATGAATTGGGAAAATAACAATAAGAAATGAGCTACAGGGGCATAAAATTGATCTACAAAGCAGCACACTCCCCAATACACAAAACCCATAAATCTTCATAGAACTTCATTGGATACCTGCAAACAACACACACATACTGCACTACAGGAACAACTTCCCTGTATCTTCTCCAAATAAGTGTTCTGATGGGTAGATTAGCACTCTATAATATTGTAGACCTTCTTCTAACATCATCAAGCAAGGATTCTTCCCCCAAACACACCAATTTATATTTGTTCATAACTGAATTTACTGAAATCAGCAACATGCAACTGATGTAATGTGATAACCCCTACCCCTACTGAACAATATTTTAACAATTTCTCTTCTAATTTGACAATTCTATTTGTCAACTTGACTGAAAACATTCATCTTTGTAAGTGCAGGGTAAATAATCAACTGCTTGAAAATATTCCCTGCAACTTCACATCAATACCATCATTCCAATAACATAGCAAGTGTAATTCATGTGCACATATGTAACCAGGCATTACATATAAAATCTCTTCGAGTACAACCACAGAGTAATTGAACAGATAATAATATGTTGCGGACCAATAGAGTAGTTGTTGGAATTACACAAAAAATTATATGTTGCAGACCAATAAAATAACAGGAACGATTAATGCAGTGCCAATACATAGCCAAAATACCAAATGCATAGACGTAAAAGAAACTACAAGAAATGTTTATAGTTTCTTGTATCATTGACTTCTTGCTATCAATCCGGACATCATGGATTAAAACGGTAGGCGCTGTAAGTAATAGCATACTAGGTGTATAAGATGTGAACCGTTTAGCATATAAGGCACTCAATGGCGCCAGAATGAGGCATTACAACCACAGCCAATGTTCTCGAGTAAATGCAAGCCGATATCGGGACTTAATGACAACTGCACTATTGAGAATTGCCTGTCAAAGGATACACGATAACACTTCAAAGCAATGCACATATATATCACATCGAGTCTCTCCAGCAACCTGGCAGCAATGTATACCAAATGAGATAATGCCCGCAACAACACGCACACATCAATACTCATACCATATGGTAATAGTGTTGTCTTCACTCGATGAATCTCAAAATGGCAACACTTTGCAATAAACAAGGGTCCCGACTCCACCCAACATCCTTAGCATCTCTTGTTCATGCTTTTCTTTAGCAATAGTGCCAACGAGCAATCACCAACCTCATATCATTGGTGGTAAAGAAGATCGAGGTGATTCAATGTGAATTCAAATCCCATAATACTTCAGCATTGTGCACAACGTGACACCCAAGACATCAGGTCATCTCCAGTTGTCTCACCCAGCATACTAGACATGAACACAATAACAGATACCTCTGTAATGCTTCTACTTCCAAACACGAAAGTGGCAACAAAGACAATTACCACTGAATGCGTATATTCCCGTACCAATGAATGTGTTATTGACAATGCCAATTCCATTATCAGGATACCAGCGTCTATATTCTATTATGCCTTAATGGATCGTTCCGCCCAGCATAAACCACCAATAGCGGCGTCAATAGGATGTCCATTCAGTCCTCAATGAATCACACATAATTATATTCACGGCATTTCTCAATGAACTATATTGAGAAAACCCAAAATCCGGCCTCAATAATGCCTATCGCTCCACAATAATAACTAAAGTTGCCAAAAGAATATATTCAATTCCAAAGTGTCCTTCCAATACGCACAGAGAGAATTATCATTGCATAATTCAACTATATTCTTCAATACTGAGACCACATCAGGGGCTACGTCCTTCAGTGGCTATTCCTAAGAATTTCCGTTCTTAGTTACAAAACCAAAACATACTCAATTCCCGTGATGATCCAAACCTCCACCAAACTCATTTTTAACTCTACCTCCTTCAATTGATGTAACCTATTTATTTTAATGAAATGGCTTAATATATTATATTATCTCATAAAGCCAGACAATAATTAATTAATTAATTAATTAAAACGTCTTTTAAAAAATAAAGAAAATTTAATATTTAATTAATCAAATCTCTTTTTTTTGGCCTTATTAAAAATCAAGGACATCACATGTAACAACTACAAAAAATGACAAACCTAAGTAGTAGTCATCAATATGTCTAATGTTGAATTAGTGCGCAGCCATGTGAGGTTTGAAAATATCTCCACCAACATCTGCACACCTCTGAAATTCTTCAAAATCAGCAACCCATAAATTATTTTCGTCAACAAGCTAAATGTTTTGGAGAAGAATTTGAAACCATTTCTTGAAACTTCACTCTCCATGTTTTCAAACTTCATGGAGCTTCTCCTTCGCAATACAACCATAACAACTCCATTTCCTACAACATCACATCCCATAGACAAAGATGGTAAGAAATCTGAAATGAAAAGTACATAGCATGATATGGTTACCTTCACAAACTTAACCCAAGCTTCTTGTGTTCTTCCCATCAATGTTGTAGCTTCTTTCTTTGTTTAGACTGAAAGTATTACACATGGACCACTGAGATGCATGATATTGAAATCATTACCACTTCCCTTGAGTTGCTTCCTCTGATGTACCTTGTCATGTGAATACCCCTCACCAAGGTCTAAGGGCAAAGCCCCCAACAGTGTCAAGGAGCCCTCACCACCAAACGCCAATTAAGGGCTTCAAAACCACGTAAACCTTCATAGCACATGCCATTTTCACAATGTTATCACTTTGCTTTTTACAACACTGTGTGCTTACTATTTCTAAAACTTGATAGTGATTTGGTATGAGGCTTAGATGACCATTTCTAAGTTTTTTGTGAGAGCTTAGGGTTTAGGTGGGGGGCATAGACCATTAAGTTTACGATTTGTGGCACACAAATCGAAAACACTTATTGATTTTTTCATTTTCCTACCATGGGAGATGCTTAGAAGTCCAAGGATGGTCAAGAGACTCATGGGAGTTCCCTAGACGTCTCAAGGACGTCTTGCAATCCCTAAGCCATCCTCAAACTAGGGGGACATCCCAAGAACATCCTTGGAGCTATGAGAAGGTGGTGAGACAAATAGGGAGGTTCTCCCCAAGTTCCCACTTTTTGGAAATGTGAGAATTGTGGGGGTGACATGTCCCCTTGGAACACTGCAATTTTTGACATTGGTTTCCTAAGGGAGAGTCAATGTCAAAATCGGAATCAAATTCAATAATAATACTCTAAAGATGATGGCGACCAGCAATAGAAACTCCCTTCCATAGAGCCAAGGCTTATTCCAAATTATTAGAATCCAGACCAAGCCCCCAGGAAAGTCTAAAAATAGGACCACAGCTTGTGTCACAACAAATGCCTCCAACACCAGCCTGGCCCAGATTGCTTTGAGAGACACAATTTGTGTTCAGCTTCAACCAATTTTCCTCTACTGGCTCCTTCACACTAACAGAATTCTAATCAACAATCCCATAAATGGGGTAAGCATCATATTGAATTTTATTGATCGACATTTGTTTAATTTCACGAACATGGAATTTCAGGCCAAACTCAGACCAGGTGACTTGGCCCTCTACATATTTCTAACTGGCCCTACTAATACTTAAGAAGCCATATCCAAGTTGTGCCTTTCAAGACTGGATTTGATTCATTTGAGAGTGTGGTAATCTCCCTTGAATGTTTCTAACCATTCTTATCAATTTTCCATCAGCATCAAGGTTCTAGTTGAGAATGTGTAGAAAGAACTCGTTCATCCCAAAGCTGATGAAATGAGACTTTGCATCATCCCCAGCTACTGTTTTACACCCTAGCATTTAGTGTCCAACTAAATGTATCCATAGACAAGAGAATTTCAGACATCTCTCCAAATGAACCCTCTTATTGGAATCCAATTTAGACCTCCTACATCAGAATAACTGGAAATTCTAATCATGCAGTAATATCCAGATGTATGAGGATCCTTGAACTAAAATCTCGAACTGCATGTGGGATAGAAAACATATTCACCAAAGTTATATGATTTGGACTGAAACTACTTGGAAAAGCAAAAAAATAAGAGTGCAACTTGAGTATTCAGCAAATACTCAACAAGAACATAGGGAAAACCCTACAAAAAAATAGGAGTTATGTGACTTGCTCAGAGTCTGAGTGTTGTGATATGCTACTGACAACAAGAATTGAAAGGAAAAGAGATTGTTGAATGACAGATAGACCATATAATTAAAATAAAAGAAAAGGATGACCAACAACGATTAAAACAAACAATAAAAGACATAACAGTAATTGGTAGAAAAGCTAAATGTAAGCCAAGCCAAATCTGTTTAAAATACATTTGAGAGAAAGATTAGTTACTTTCAAGAACTTAATGAAAATACTACCATTGCAACACAACCTATTACAGCTATGCAATTATATGGATAGAAATTAATCTTATAATCAATAAGAATATTGATTCTGTAAAGCAAAAAGAAAGTACATCAATTCAACAGGTTAACCTCAACTTCACTCAAAACAGCCTGTGTGCTATCAAGAAAAATACATTAATATCATTCTAAATCAGAATCATTTAATGGAGGATCAACATACCTTGTAAAGCTTTTAGTGCAGTTGCTGCACATTTTTCATCAGCAAACTCAACAAAACATAAAACATAGGGCTCTCCTCCAGCCTGTAAATATAAAGATATTTTGTTTCAGAGAAAAACAAAATTCAAAAAATGCACATAGCAAATATTGATAGTCATTAGTTGTATTCCTTATTTTCAGAAAATATTTTGAAGATTTGACTGAATCCTACAACCAAGCTGAGTTAATTGTAATAATGATAATTATCACAATAATGACCATTTGTAATTTATCCATGTAAATATTAATAGTGTCATTAAATAAGGCATAACGAAATTTTGTTAGTAAAGTATTTTAGCAATAACTATAAATGTCTGGAAGTAGAAAAGGAACTTTGGTCCCCTCCTCCAGAAGAATTTATTAAATTGAATTTCGACGAGGCATGTAGTCCAAGCAAAGCAGGTAGTGGATTGACTCAAAGAGATTCTAATGGTAGCTTCCCATGGGGGGAATCTTTATTCTTTAGCAGTAAAACTAATAATGAGACAACAATAATAGGAATTGCGGTAGCAATAACTCAAATTTTCAAAAATTTGTTGGAAGTGGGAGACTCTTTGATAGTCATAAATGCTTTTAAAAAATGTTTCAGCCCTAACTAGGGCTTTAACCGCTTTGGTTAAGAGGTGCAAGGTTTCAAAGAGTACTTCTCTGCAATCAGTTTCAACATTGCCTTAGATATGTGAATGCAGCTGCAGATTACTTGGCAAATATGGGCATGGAGCAGGATCCTCTCACAGTTGTGTATAGTCATCAAGCAAATACTTTGAAAGAAAGGCATCTAAGTCATCAACCTCTATAATTCGGAAAGTGCTCTGCTAATAACGAAGGGCATATCTTAGTATTGATCATATTTTAGACTTGCTGGAGGTTTTTCGGCAGAGTATGCTTGATTCACATTTAATACATTGTCTTAAGGAGATCTCAATCAAGGTGAAATAATGCATGTGTAAGAGAGGGGGACCAACCACGTTCAAGGCCCCAAGTCACGGAGGGCCAAGAGCGGAAGGCTTCCCTAACTTACCTCAGCTTAGCAAGATGTTGGGGAATGCGGGACGAGAATGATGAGGATTATAAAGTCCTTCAACCACCCTACAAACCCGAAATGCAAGATGGGGCTAGGCGAGCTGGTTTTCGGGTTCAACGCTACGCCTCAGAAAGCTCTCTGCTCGAGGACGGAAGCACAGTCTTGGGACGACAGCGCGGCGCACTGGCGTCTCTTAAGTGCGTTGGCATCCATATGGCCAGACAACTAAAGAGACAAGGTTGAACCTAGGAAAACAAGCTAACGGCCCAGCTAACTACTCCTAAAGGGCCAAAATAACGTGATTAGGTAAACAAAATACTCTCTAATGTGATAAAGTAAAAATGCAAGAGTTAGGGTGGCAAAGATAATCTCACAAAGAAACTCGTTCGCCAGCTAGCCCCTCAAACGCACATTCACCTACACACAAAGAGGAGGAAAAATGTTGGGTGGCTGTATAGGGGTCTGCCTCAGTCAGACCCCCGTTTAGGTGTTTCCACCTCCACGGACAGCCAAGAAAGCGAGATAAAGAAAATAACGTAATAAAGAACACTAAAGCACTACAAAGCAGTAAATGCGCTTACTCTACCAAGTAATAGAGAAGAGGAATGGGAAGCTTACCACCTCCACCAAAAGCACTCAAGGCTAATGGGGAAGAGAATGAGAGTGCTCGAGCCTCTGCTGCAATGATGTGGTCCCAAACTTGCTCTACTGAAGTGATGGAGTGAAGTTGTTGCAATGGAGTGCAAGAGTGCTACTAGAATGCTAGAGAATGTTAGAAGTGAGTGCAAGAGTGTGAAGAAGAGTGCTTGAAGGTATGCAAAAAAAGTTGTGAAGCATGTAGGAGGAGGGAATTTGAAAAGGAGATGAAGAAAACGGCCATATTAGGGTCAATCAACCGAAGAGGGCGTTACAACTTGACCACCAATGAGAAGTGTAACGCCTCTACAGGTTCAGCCGCAAGAATTTTCCAGGGACGTAAGCACACCACGCGGGCGTCCCCGACAGAAATTCCCCCACCAATGCTCAAAACAGGCGCCAAGTGGGATGAAAGTAGCGGGCTTAAGTGTAATTAAGCCTCCGAACTTGGTTTTCTAAGGTGGAAAAAGGAAAAAGGGGAATTTGCATAAGGGGTGCAAATTCACTCTTATACAGCATGGTAATCATGAATTACGCTAGTCCACAGGGGATTGGTGCGTAATTAGGAAGGTCATACCTTAGTATTGATCACACTTTAGTCTTGTCTGAGGCTTTTCAGCAGAGAATGTTTGATTCACATTTACTACCCTTAAGGAGAACTCAGTCAAGGTGAATAATGCATGCTAATCATGAAATACACTAGTCTGTACAGGATTGGTGCTTGATTCGCTCTTGTAGGCTCAAAGCAAGTTACAGTTTCCCATGGGAATTAAAGGCATTCCAATTCCTAGTGGCATTGGGCCTCTATATAGTTCTATCAATTTTAGCTTGAGAAACAACATGGCTTTAGGTGTTTTCCTTTTCTGAGAGGACTTCTTTCTGGTGTCAGTGGTTTTTTGGTGTATGCAGACATGGCAAGCAAGTGTAGCACAGATAAAGGAAAGGATTCTAAGCACAATAGCTCAGTGTCAAATAACTGTCTAAGGCACATTTTTCATTGTGAGAAAGATGTTGCATTTGAGTTTGTTATAAAAGAGAAATAGACCAAAGCAGCTCTAAGTAGTGAAATAACAATAAACCTTGAGCAAGGTTGCAAGTTGCATGGCAAGAATTAGAGCAAGCAAGGTTGCAAGAGTGAGAGCATTAGCAAGAGGAAGAGCATCACCAATGAAAAAAGCAAATGCCAAGTGTTTAAGTTTCGAAAAATATTGATCAAGCCAAAGCACATCAATCCTTCAAGGTAAGCGATTGCCTTCATCTTTTGGGATTTGGATTTGTTGAGTTCTCTGTTGCAAAACTCACAGACTTTTTGCAAAACTCATGAGTACTCACAAGTCAAATGGCCAAGCGAGTTACTCAACCAATAACTCACACTGATTTTTCTGTGTAAAACTCACAAATCAACAAAAAAATTGTAAGATTTTTGTCAATAACTAGTCCAAATCTATATTAAAAAGAAAAAAAAAAAATCTTGCCTATAATTTTAGAAAAACACAATTTTTACTTCATTTCCACACATGGATGGCAACTTAGGGCATGTGGCAACATGGTGACTAGCAATGAAGGTTTGTGTGGTTTCAAAGGCCTTAATTTGGACACTACCCCTCAACCCCATTGGGGGCGCTACCCCTTGACCCTATTGAAGGCATTGCCCCCAAATCCCCACAAGGGCTGCTACCCTTTGACCCCACTAAGGGTGTTGCCCCCAAACCCCCATGAGGGGCACTACCCCTCAACCCAATTGGTATATCCATTCCCAAATTCCCATTAGTTATTAGAATCTCTCATCAAAAAAGAAAATTGATCACACTGAGGGGGTGATGAGGACTTGAAAATTTGAATTATAACTCTTGAGTGTAAATTTAGATATTATTATCGCACAATTTGCCAAAAATCTCTTTAGATGAGGCAGCTTCTACATATGACATGGCTAGTGGAAGCGACATTGTAACTCATTTAGAGATTGAACTCAGCTTTTTGTCTATGATATGTATTAAACTCTAATTTTGATTTATATATGATGGTAATCAACAATATGCTCTACAAAATTAGTAATATGTGTATTTTTGAAGAATATTTTTAAAAATTTATGTATTTTAGCCGAGTTGTTGCTGAATTTTTCCCCAAGTTTTTGCCAAGTCCGTAGTTTTAAATTTTTTGGGCTTGTCGAGTTATTGCTGAGTCCGAGTTTTTCAACTATGGTTGTGTTAATTGTTCATTCCTAGATGGCTAGATGATAAAACTGAAATCAATTATATGTGATGGTTTTAAGTTCTTTTTGTTTTGCTTTCAATTTAAATATACAATAAATTGTTCATAGAATCTTATATGGTTATAAAATGTTGTTTTTAGGTTTGTTGAGCCGTTGTTTCTATCAATAACAGCAATTAGACAACCCTACAAACAGCATTTAGAGGTTTACGTATTAACTTTACATTTATAACAATAGTGTTTTAGGTTTTTTAATTTATTTATTAAATTAAAATTATTTAACTTTAAAATACTTATTTGCAACTTTGCATAAATCATCAAATAGCTGATTAAGAATTATGTTCTTTATTTTTTTAATACTAGTCAGATTACAATTTTGTCTTTTTTGTATCCTCTACTTTTGCGCTTCATGCAACTTGAAGTAAAAAAATTAAAAAAAAAGTGGAATCCTTGTATGACGAAGGTTGAAGAACAAGGATTCCTATTTTCGTGTATCATTTGCTTCTCCACTTTGTGATACCTAGAGTGAGAAAAAGAAAAAGATAGTCCTTCTGTCTTGAGCCCATGCATAATTGAATGACATTATGGCATATGTATGATAACCATAAATCTCATTTCTTGCAATGTCACTATGAGCTCTACGTCTCACAGCATGAATGATGAAGAGGATCAGCAAGAGCTTATGGGCGTTGAATCTAAAACTGAGTACAGATGTGGAGGAAGAGGGCATGCCAGAGTTAAGGTAGCTAGTTCTATTGGTAGTGCACATTTTAATTGCCCTTCCAATTTATTTAGAAGAATTTGCCAAGGGTCCCTTTAATAAAAAGTCCCCTTTAAGACAATTTGCAACCAAATTACATGCAAAACCTGGGGCAATTGAGGGCACTAAGCTATGGATATGTCATTTATGTCGACTTGAATTTCATGGCAGCGTCATAAGAGTTAATGCACACCTCCTTCATGTCCAAGGAAAAGGTGTAGATATGAGTAAGCAATTGTCACTCAAAAAAGAGCTCAAATAAATAGATTGTGTTGTGTGGTCGTGGTAAATAACAAACACCTATATCTACTATTTTGCCATCGAGGGGTCCTACTCCTACTAGTACTAGGACTTCCCAAGACCCAATTTTGTACTTTTCCATCTAAATTAGAAGCAACAAACCATAAGGGGAAATGTACAATGACAAATAGTAGTGATCCTGCAAACATGGTGACAAAGTTATTTGATGTGCGAAATAAGTATGGCATGGATGATGCCATAGGCAAATTCTTTTTTTCCAATGGTACTCCATTCTATTTGATTCACTCTCCTTATTATAAGGAGGTTGCAGCAAAGATAATAAGGACCATCCTACATGCCACCAACTTAGTAAAAATTGAGGACAACAATCTTGATTAAGAACTATTCCAAGAATATTCTAATGGAGAAAATGAAGGCTACCCAGGTCACTAGTGAATGCAACGAAGTGATGGAGACGTGGATGAACATCAAGCATCATCCACACATCATATCATGGTCACATGTACAAAAGGCCCTTACTTCCTTAGAGATATCAATTGTTCAAGGCAATGTAAGGATGCAGATTTTCAATTACAAATCCTTATGAGCTGTTATTGAGAAGGTTGGGCCAAAGAAGGCAATGCATGTAGTGCCAAATATGCCATACGTGTACAAATCTGCAGAGAAATTGATTGAGGCAACCTACAAGCATATTTGGAGGACATTTTGTTGTGTGCATGCCATGAACAAAGCACTCAAGGACATCCACAAAATCAGTTGGGTCAAAGAGATAGTTAATGATGATAGATATGTGCAAATGTTTATTTGCAACCACCACACTTCACAGGCACTCTTCAAGACCTTCTCCAAGGAGGAGTTTTTGAACATGAACAACAGGAAAAATCAATTGGGTCAATGAGGTATTTAACAACGCTAGAAATGTACAAATGTTTATTTGCAACCACCATACTTCACATGCACTCTTCAAAACCTCCTCCAAGGAGTTATTGAAACCTACAAAGATTAGATATGCATCACACTTCATTCTTTGGAGAGGATGCTTGAGTTGCAAGAGACATTGTGTCTAATAGTCATGACAACAAAGTGGAATTCAAGGCACAATTCTAAGTCTAAGCAAGGGAGGAGGGTGAAGGAGGTGTGAAGAGTGACACTTTTTGAGCTAATGTGAGATACAGTATTCCAATCTTCAACGTCATTACATATGGGGATGCTAATGCACCAAATCTTGGAGAGGTGTATTAGTGCATTGAAAGTATGCTTGGCCAAATGAAAGCCATTGTACAAAAGAATAGCCCCACATTGCAATTCTGCAATGAACATATTCAGCCAATCATTCATCATAGATGTGAGAAGCTCAACACTCTCTTCCACAGTTTCCTATGCATTGAACCCAAAGTGGTACGTGCAAAGGCCTTGCAAAGTCACCCCTATAGGAGATGCTAATGTGAAGGTAGAGTTAATGAAGGTTATTCAAAAGATGTATGATTCTACAAATACCAACATCATTAATAACGAGTGAACGAAATTTACCACTATTAGGGGATATCCAATAGAGGCCAAACTAGATAGGGAGACTATGGTGCAGAAAGATCCAATTCTATAGTGGACTATACATGGGCCTAATGCTTTGATAGACACACTAGGCATTCATCTATTGTCCCACATTTCTAGTTCTTTTGCTACTAAGAGGAATTAATCTACTTATAGCTTTATTCACTTTGTCAAGAGGAACAAACTTACCTCTGGTAAGGCAGAGAAGCTTGAAATTGTGCATAGCACCTTGCATCTCATTGACCACACTACACTTACATAGAAGTAGAGTCTAGCAGCCCAATGGGATGTAGAGCCAAAAAAGTCAGCCCAAGTTGATGATGATGTGAGACAAACAAAGTCAGTTGGTATTGGTTTGTATGAGCTTGACCTTGAGGAGTTCAATAATTTGAGCGATGACTTTGGTGTGGAACTTTGGGATGGACATTGATTACAAGCATTCGTCCATTGGCCAATCGTATGTGAATCTTCAATGTAATCATCATTTTGAATATAGCATAAATATACTCATATTTGACATTTTCGTTGTTCAACATAAGATGTTTAGCATTTCAAAGTTTCATTTGTTACTCCTTGTACATTTTTATAACAATTTTTTAAGTACTATATTAGTTGCCCCACCATCCCCAAATCTAGGCCCTTGGTGCCACCAATCCAAGACCCATCCCCATCTCTTGAGACTTTGTGATTAATAGAAAATACTTCCTTACTGCCTCAAATGTCACTATAAAATTTTCTTATTACCACCAAAAAATATTTATTGTATGCCCGTCTAAAGTTAAAATTCACTAAGTTAATATCCAACATAGGACTATTTAGACCAATCTTTTTGGATGGGTCACAAGTTCTAAGCCAAGGGAATGGCATCACCACAAAAGGTTATGGAGATAGCATTCTAAAAGGCACTTTATAGAGATTGTATCGTAATGGTAGGTGTTGCATTTGAGAAGAGAGTGACTCAATTTCTCACCTATGCTTGCCTCTACTCCCCAACAACGATGTTCTCTCTTCCCTGTAGTTATTTTACCCCATTGGTTAAGGATCCATTCCGTTGCCTGGTTGTGTGGTGCTCCCTTCTAAAATGAATGAAGAACCCCACTAAATGTGTAATGCCCCCGCCAAGAACCCTAGAGGACAAAACCTAAGCAACTGAAAACGGACAAATTTTTTTTTTTTTTTTAAAAGAATGTTGCACGATTGAAACTGTACATAAACTTAATAACTATCCTACGTCCCCTAGGGTGCACGACTACATTACGTAGTTCCCATTAACACAAAAACTAACTAAACCATAAAGCTTAATAATAACCAAATTCTAACATCAATTACACATTGCATCTACACATAAGATATAATCAAGTAACCCATGAGATAAAACCATAAATTAAACATGAGAGAATAACCGATTAAATTCATTCCACTTAACATGAGCAATATCATTGAAAACATTATACATCACATAATGGGGTTATCATTTTTGACAAATATTAAAAATGAGAGCAATCAAAGACATTTGAGTTTTTCTGTCCATTTAGGCTTTTAATTTTCAATATTCAAGAACAAAGTATGTGGTTTAGGGTTTTTTTGAGATCAAGGCACAAAAAATCCAAACCCTGCCTCATTCCATGCAAACTCTAATTCCAAGACGTTTTGTACCCAAAATCGGCCTAGGTTTTGGGTAATTTGGTAACATAGCTCTATATGCATTAATTTTTGTTTTTTGTGTAATTGTGTTTATTTTTGTAGAGTTTTGCCAAGTTTTTGTCAAGTCTCAAGTCAAAATTAAAATTTTGTGTTGCCAAATAAGTGTCAAGTCTAAGAGAATAGTGGCATGGTGCAATGGTTAAGTTGTTGTGTTGTTATTCTTGCCATCAAGGTTCAAACCCCATTGGGGTGTAATTGTTGAGAATTTATATTGGGGATGAGGTCCCCTGTTTGTGACCTCACTAGTTCATAGCTCTGGGTGAAACGCATTTACCCCTCCTTTTTTTTAAAAAAAAGGTGTCGAGTCCAAGTTTTCCAACTATGCTTGTGGATAGTGAGTATGTCTCAATTCACAAGCAGAGTGTTGTACTTGTGGATAGTGAGTGTTTGTCGATTCACAAGCTCAATGTAGTACTTGAGTATAGTGTGTGTCTCAATTCACAAGAGATCACCAACTAATGATATCATGCAATATGAATTTTAGTGTGTATCCTAGTCCATGAATTATTTTTGTACCTTGTGTGTGTTCTAGTTCATCCAAGTCCTCAAAGGTGAATGTAATAAGGGGGAACTATTAGAAATATTACATCACATAGTTAGAATGTTAGTTTAATTGTTAGAGGTAATAGTAAAACTTCCCGTAGGAAGTTAGATGGAGGAGGTTCCATCATGTAGTTACAAACAACTATATGTATATCGTAGATATTCAACATTTCGGTTGATCAATAGAACATCCAAGCATTTTCATTTTCAACACTTATTACTTTTACAAATATGTATATAATAACTTTTAATGTGTACTATATAGATATTATGTATTAATTATTTTTGTATGTCAGATTCATAGTTAATTCTTTTCCAAAAAAAATTACATGACAAAAGTGCTACGAATTTTTAGCCTCATTGAATTTCAACCAGGTAACACAGGTAATAGCCAATTTACAATGAAAACAAGCATCTAATCATCTATACAATTTTCAGAAAGAGAATAAGGAAATCTTACACGTCTAGGTTCCTTGTGTATAACTCTGATTTGCTTAAACCCAATGAAAGGACGAAAAATATCTGTAATCAATGGTTAAGAAACAAAAATTAAACACTAAGTGAACTAAACTGAAGGAATCCATGAATTCCATATTCCTGAATTTCCAGAACTTACTAAAAGGGAAAACAAGCTATAGCCGATAAATCATACAACTATATGAAGGATACGAGCTACTTCTCTGCGAGTACAATCAGGAGGAAGTCCCTCAACAAATATTGTGTTTGTTGTTGCAGCAGGCCTAAGATTCTCAGGCAGCCTTGAAGATGCATCTGGTCTTGCAGCATCCAGCAACCGCAAAGATGCATCTTTTCTTGCAGCATAATATTCTGCGCTAGCAGTCCTTCCAGCATGAGCAGGGTCCATACTGACACCTCCTTGCCTCTGTGCCATCAGAACTGGATCTTCCAAGCTCGGTGCCATCATTCGTGCTGATGCTGCACCTCCAGGTACCCCACCCACACCAATTCCAGAACCACTTGCCAAACCTAAACTACCAGTTACTCCACCCAAACCAACTCCAGAGCCACCAATCTCACTAGCATTTAGGCCAGCAGCTCGATATGGAGAAACCTGCAATGAAATTTGAACGTGTTAGCTTTAAAGACAATTACACAAGAAAAACGGGAAATATGAATCTTGAAAACAGTTGCGCAAAAGGAAAATTACCCCATCTCGTAGAGATTCAGGAGGATGGCCAAGTGGGTCATGTGTCCTCCACGCTGAATGCCCAATTCTATCATCGAATTGTGAGTTTTCACGAGGCAGATAACCAGGAAGGTCACGACCAGTTGGCTGCGAGTTTTCACGAGGCAGATAACCAGGAAGGTCGCGAACAGCTGGCTGTGAGCTTTCCCGAGGCAGATAACCAGGAAGGTCACGACCAGTTGTATGTGAGCTTTCATGAGACAGATAGCCTGGAAGATCGCGGACAGCTGGCTGTGAGCTTTCATGGGTCAGATAAGCAGGAATGTCACGACCAGCTGGCTGTGAGCTTTCATAAGGAAAA
This sequence comes from Sequoia sempervirens, assembly GCA_007258455.2. NCBI lineage: Eukaryota > Viridiplantae > Streptophyta > Pinopsida > Cupressales > Cupressaceae > Sequoia > Sequoia sempervirens. The sequence continues at coordinate 28,259 of VDFB02067906.1, read as the reverse complement.
TAACCAGAAAAATCACGACGAGGCTCCAGTCCTCCAGCTGGTGGTAGACCACCTGTAGCATCCCGAAATCGGCAACAAATTCTTATGGGCTTAAATGTAAACCCTTTTCTACAAGAAATTCAGACAGGAACCCTAACAAAATATTCAATAACCTCAATCAAACCATAAGAGCAGGCACATTAAGAAGAAAACACTCTCACCTGCGGCTGCTAATCTCCAGTAAGGGTCCGCCATTGTCATGCACCACCGTGCGCTTCTCACATCAAATAAACGAAAGCATCCAAAACCTCTGATAAACCGCAACCTAATCACGCCGAAGGCGTTCCCTCTAGGAACGAGGTGACCTGTGATTACGCCGAAGGCGTTTCCTCTATGAATAAGGTGACCTGTAAAAGCGTATCGACGGCTATCTTGCGTCCGTATTAATGCAAGACGATTAAACGAATCTCAGCCGTTCATCATTTTTCGCCCTTTTTTCGACTGTTTTCCGCTTTTGTTTTTTTTTGTTTTGACAGCTGCTTTCCCTACCGCTATTGGTTTCCGCTCCTCCAAACTCTTCCTTGCTGGTATTGACCTTTCACTTCTTCAATTTGGCGAGCTGCAGCCGAAAAATAAGGTTTCCACGAGAGCTTTAGAGTATGTTTATTACTAGCAATCGCACCTTGTGGGGTGCAATGGGTACGCCGAAGACAATATAGTGATAATTTGAAAGTGATAAAAGTCATTCACAGCTGTAAAACTCATTTATAGGTGATAATAGCAAGTAAAAAATTGAGAATGTATGAAGTTTAATATATGAATCATCTTTGTCTTGTACAACCTTAGAATAAATATCAGTTAAGCTAATTAGACCGTCCAGATTATTATCAAGTATTGCTTGTCTGTGTGACATGTTAATCATTAACTACATTAAACAATAGAAAAGATATCCTTCTCTAGTGACTTTTTTTGGAATATTGGCAGACATTTTCCCACCAAAATGAACATTGTTCAATATCTCATATGTAATAGCATTGGGAATAAAAAAATGTTTTCAAAAGTTTACCCAAGCACATCATACCCTTAACAAGCATGCCAAGGCTACAAAAATGACTAAGCAACATATTATAGGATACGGTATCTAGGATAAAACCCATTTTAAAAACTTTACCTAACAACGTTACAACCTAACCAAGCAATTCACTGTAGAGACCATCCAAAATTGTATTGAAAGTGAATGTGTCCAGAGAAAATCTTGTAGCAACAAGGCTCTCAAGGAGATTAAAAGCTAGATGAGTCATATTTGTAATGCTAAGACCATTTATCCAAGTATTATAGGTAATAACATCAGGGGCACACCCACTGCATGACATCATGTTCATGATCTCCAAAGTCTGCTTCATCCTAAAAGTAGAAGCACCAATATATTGGCAAAAAAGTAGTCTTGAATGTGGACAATGAAGCCCTCTTTGGCAGAGGTTTCAAAGTAAGGAATATTACCATTAGAAGCACAACATGATCTGGCTTTTTTTTCTGAGAAACCTGTAAGAACCAATATTTGTGCTTATAATCAAAATATCAATGCACCTTCTACTCTGTTGTTTCCACCATCCACATCGATTTTATTTCCAAGCACCACAAATGGAAAAAATTTCATTTCAGATGGTCTTGCCTGTCAAAAAAAAATTGGATGGAAGGTCATGGTCAGCAGTAGCAAAAGTCAACAAAAACTCTGAATGAATAGCAGAGTTAAATTATTAGGTAATTCAGTCAAATTACCTGATTAAAAAATTCCTCACTCCAATTGTTAAGGCAATTATTGCATTTACAGCTTTAGCTGCATCTGCTATACATTAAATAGCAAAATATCATGGCAACCAATGCATTTACAGCTTCATTTAGCAGTTACAAAAAAGTTGTACATGTAGATGCAGCAAGTGACTTACCGCAAGATGCAGCACAATATGTATGATGTTGTCAACGATGCAAAAGGATAAAGTGGGTAGATGTTGCTTAGAAGTGAACCAAAACGAAAGCCAATGTCCTTGCAACTGCTAATTGAAACTAATCATTAATTCATGAGACAAGGACAACAATATACTATATTATGTTTAATTATGTATACTTATAGGGAAGAACTAATCATTAATTCATAAGACAAGGACAACTAATCATTATTCTATTCAACTGAGAAAAATATATTATATTTAATTATATATACTTGTAGGGAAGAACTAATCATTAATTCATAAGACAAGGACAACAATAGTTGCATATAAATAAATTGATTTACAAAAGGTATTTAGTTGGTTGTGTGGTATAAAATTAGTGGTAACTATTTGAGGTAAATGATTGTATATGTACTCAAGAAGTAATTTTCATAGAAGGGAGTTGGATTATTACAAACATCTATGTTTGCAATGTTGAGTCGTTATATAGGCATTAAACTCTTTATGGATGAGAGACCAAAGATACTTATGATGGTGAAATATTTATAAGGGTGGAGTTGGTGTGAGTTAATAATATGTAGACACACTTTTATTTATCTCTTGAAATTTAAATAAAAAATACCTTCACATTGCATTATCATTAAACATGTTAAATAACTATTTTTAAGTCAAAAGTTACATTATTGATGTATATAAGGATGTGGTCCCATAAAGGGAGCTTTAAGATCTATTTCTAGTGAATACTTTTGAGATGGGGCTAAAAATTAGCTTTACCAACTTAAAAAAAATTCTTACTACATATCATATATCTACAAGTTTTAACATTAAAATTAAAAAAAGTTGAACATTTATTTAACCATTAAAAAACATAAAATCATTCATATCTTAAATCACCTAAACCCTACCCATTACTTTAAACCTTTAAAATGACCTGCTTATGACCATAGGTTTAGCTTCTACTTTTGATTCTCCTACAAATAAAGCCCATCCTGTGAGAAATTGACATTTATCTTCTTTAATGATGAGGCTAGAGTAGTATTTTAATTAGCATCATTTTGTTTGTTGGACATGCAAATCACAACTTCATCAAATGTTTAAAAAAAAAGATCTTCAACTACAAATGTTAACCATTTAGTGGCCTGAGGTGGTCATTATATGTTTAACAATGACATTCTGAATCAGGAAAGAAAGATGATTTCATGTTTAGAACAAAAGGACTTCACACTCGCCTACAAAGCTTGTCCCTCCATATTTAGTATGCCCTCTTTGTTGATGTGGATTTTGGAATTTTTTACATTTTTAAGCAAAATCCTTCCAATGCGCACTCACAATTATAAAACATATCTATGGTGCTTTACTGGTGAAGGTAATGACTGGGGCAAGTGAGTTTAATTTAATATATTATATATGTCTATTAAAAATATTCATTATATACTTACAATTATTAATAATAACTATATCATATTAACTTCACGCGTAAGTAGTCTAAATATAGTATTTGTTTAAAACTCATTCCTCAATACACAACTCACCCATTTTGTTTATATATATGTGTCCTCCCTCCTCCTCCTCCTCTAAAGCTGGCAAACTGCTGAATTTTCTTGATTGTTCTGCCTTACATTAACTTTGAATCATATTTCATGGCTGGATTGAAGGCTGCGCACAAATAAGGTTATATGTATAGAAGTAAAGCTCGAGTTAACATCAGGAATGGGAGACACAAGAAAGATTTCAGAAATTTGCTTATTTTTAAGAGGATTTTCATTTATACATATTTTTGAGGGCTTTAACCCCATAAATCCATATTCTACCCTTGATTACCTTTTTTGTTGTGCATAATGGCCTTATAAAGAGGCGTGCGCAAATTTAAATTTCTGAATGTTTGCAACATCCAATCAAATTTGTAAGCATTGTAGTAGTTTTTCATAATGAAAGGGGAGGCAAAATAGAGAGGTTGATTATTCAGTGATCTGTTTTGGAAGTTTTTTCTTTCATTTTCCCTTAAACACCATTTTCCCTAAGTTTTGTAAAATTAAGGTACCAACACCATTGTGAGGAGTGTGCAACAGATTAAAAATTGTCATGTTGGTTTGTAGGCTTGTTATGCAGTAACTCCACAAAAATGCAATGTATCATGCAAATCCTTTGCACAAGAGGCTTGTATTGCACACTTCTCAAATTAAAAATATAAATTAAAAAATATGCATCTAGATGAAGCTTTAAGGGAGTGGCAAATGAATCAGGGCACAAACAGATTTAACTAAATGCAAGATTGACAAAGAAGATTGACAATACATCAAAGTTTGAAACCCTGTAGAAGCTAAAAACAAACTAATTTGTCAGGGGTTCCTCAATTAATAGGTACAAGCACTGTGAATAAGCATACAAATTACAAAGAAGATTCTAACTATGCTTCACAAAGTCCTGATATAACCTCCAACAAGTGCAACTCAAACCACTTTTTTTCTACATAATTTGAACACTTCAAATGTTGCCAGTGCCCCAATGGATCTTCTAGATTTAGCTCCACTTTTCAGCTCTATGAATAATAATAACAGGACGAGCTACAATTCCACAAAACTTGTTCCCTTACTTCTCACTGATTCCAGTTGTTCTATACTCTCCTCTCCTGGACTTAAAACTAAAAAAGGGGAAGTGCATAGCAAGTTTAGATTGGCAGAGTTAAAGAAGCAACAGGACAATGATCTTAAACAGCCAATGTTCAGTTTTAGCTTGGATGGTTTCCAGAGCTCATTCCCACAATTAGATCATTGTGGTAGAATAATCCTTTTATCATAATCTTACAAAGTATAGAATAAACTCATACTCATTTCACATATAAATAAAAATATGCATATCTTTATATCTTTGATTATTGTCTGGTTTGCTCCTAAATAAATCAATAACACTGGTTTACCTAAGATTTGACAAGGATTACCTCAGTAATATGATAATACTAAGCTTAGAGAGTTACATCGATTCTCAAATCTCTATCTCTACGTTAAGTTTAATCACAATATCTCAAAGATTAAAAACTTTTAAAGAGTTATACCATATATTTGATTTATAGTGGGATTTAAATGATAACTGCTCTCATTATGAGAGATAGTCGACCCCCTCACCACCTTATACATCGTTGGAGATTTACAAGGATGTTGTGGACTGATGGAGTGGTATTGATTGCTTTCTTAGTCCAAATATTCAAGGCTAAAGTTTTTTTTTGTTCTTTGTAGAATGGAATCTGCACATAGAACATGGCTACATGATCAAACTCTTTTAGAGGCTGACCCAATTGAATTTTGAAAGAGGGAGCTGCTAATTGCTATTGGGACTGCCAAATGGCAGGTGATTTACAAGAGAATCAAATGGAACGCGTCTTTACTTGAATGAATATTCATGGAACAAAGGTAGGTAGAAGTACAGTAGTTTCAATTACTTGAACTAATGTTACTGGAGCCAGAGTAGGTATGAAAATATGCTTATTTCAATTATTGAACAAGTATTCCTGGACCAAGGGTAGATATGAAAGGAGATTAGTATCAGAGTATAATTTCCACAGTTGAGTATGCATTGTTTAGATTTGATTGTGTGAATTTTTTGTTGGATGTTTTGGGTCAAACTGTATGACGATGGAGAGAAAAAAAATCCAATCTACTAATATTGTTTTCTTCTTCCATGGTATGGAGCACTCTATACAATAGCAAATTTATTGTTCATGGAATCCCCAATAGGTGTTTGGTTTTCATATACCAACACTACTTCTGATTTCCTTGCCATAGATGACATATTCACTGGTAAGTTAGTGGTTTACACATAACTTTTTTTCATTTTTCTTTCAATTTGGGATTGAATTGAAGATTGTGGGTTTGCAGCTGAGGATTCATATAAGTTCCTCGTGAGATGGTTGGAAAGATTTCTAAAGTATAAATCCCATGAATTCTATATAGCAGGGGAAAGCTATGCAGGCAAGTTCTACATAAATGCCTGTTGCACTTTGCTGATTGATAGCTCAAATACAACATGTGCTTGCAGCTTTTTGACTGATGGTCTATCTGGTTGGTTGATTTGTAGGGCATTATGTACCTCAACTTGCAGAGCTTGTGTATGACCACAGTGGAAGCTTTTCAAAACAACCTATCAATCTACGAGGCTTCATTGCCAGTGCTAAAACAGAGGCTTCCTTCTACTCTAACTAATCCAAATTGTTTCTTTTGTATTTTGATTGTGATTTTACTGCAGGTGGGCAATCCTGAAACAGGTGACTCATATGACTATGAGGGAATAGTAGATTATGCTTGGCGCCATGCTATCACTTCTGAGTCTCTGACCAAACTTATAAGATTTTGCCACGTTTCTTTCAGGAGGGGGTTCATCTAAAAATTCCTTGAAGTGTAGCATATGCAGAAATGGTTCTGAAAAACAAATTAAAGGAAAAATTGTGCTTCATATCAATTTACAGGAGCCTGAAGAAACGGATGAGTTGAGGCTTGATGATAGACCGTGGCTGGATGGAGAAACTGGGCAATCAAATTTGCAAGGTGCAAGACACTCAGACATTGATGGTTCTTGTGCACTGCGTAACATTTACATCAAATTCAACCTAGTCCTTATAGTGACCATGTCTCAAATTCAACCGGAGGGTGCCCTACCCCCGGCCTCGACTATAACTGCTAAAAAATGGACCAACTGAAACTACAGATTTGGTGTATAGAAAAATAATCTGAAATAATCTCAGCTTCATTTTGACAGAGGATAGTATTTAATATTTTCCTTCAGGCATAGCAAATGTATCCACAAATTGAAGAAGATTGATGCATCTACTAGAGAATAAAGTGGGAATCCCTACTATCAGGCTTCAATGATGGATGAGATAAATCTCGAGAAGGCAGGAAGTGCAAAAATGGGGTTTCATTGGGGGAATAATACTATACGAATCTGGGGTTTGCAAATTTAAAAGAAACATTTTAGAAAGCCATATAAACCTAGGTTTCTCGATAAAATCAGGGCAACAAGTGGCATACCTCAAGTTTCTGCAAAAATTGGTGTCTTTCTCTCAACGATGCAGAGGAGAAAAATGATCACCTGGACTCTTCTTTCAAACGCAAAGCAAAGCAAATAAACGGTGGTGTGTTGTGAAGGATGTCGATATAAAAGCTTCTAATAGAAATTGGGGCTTCTGTCGTGCTGTCAAGGATGCCGACTTCTGCAATAAGTGTTGCCTCGATATTTTTCTTTTTCTGCAATAACCACTCTGTAGATATTTTTCCCTCTTTTGCAATAAACTTTGTACCATCTGGGAAAAAGCATTGAGCCGCTCAGATGCATTTGATCGCAGGCAATTTCCTGTGCACGAATCTACACTGTCCGTCGTAAAAAGACCTCCCAAATACTAAGCATGGGACGCCTTCGGCGTAAAAATGAAAATTACAGCCAAAATCCTAATAATGAGCACATTTAGGTTTTAACATATGTTACTTAGGGTATCCCGACGACCTCCATTCCAGCGGGAAGACGAGACTAGTCCTTTAAGGAGTGTATCGATGAGGTTATACTTTCAATGAGAATCGTTTATTATTGAGATGTACTTTATTTTATGAAGTTATTATGAAGTTATTTATAACTTTGAGTCATAAAGAGCTCATAGGTTATTCCTTGGGTTAGATAATCCAATGGAGGGGATAGCCTATGCATGAGAATTGCATAGTAGAAATGTCATGGTAAATATAAAATGAGAATAGGTTATTCCTAGGGTCAATATAATCCAATGGAGGGGATAACATATACATAGAATATGAATAGTTATAAAATCAAGTTAGGAAGGTGTGTGAAATGGATGAATCTCATTCGAAGTTATTGGGTGATGAATTCTTTGGTCAAAGTAGTGTAAGTTGTCACTATTTACACTATTAGTTCACTGTGATCCAGTTATGCATGCTAGTCTGGGATTGTCATACACATAGGTTGTAGCCATTGTATGGGAAAGTTCTAGTTATGTAGGACACAACACCAAGCTCAGGAAAGGCTATTATTTTGAGGTTACCAAATCAATCTCTTCATCGAAGGGTGGGGCCATCATACCAATAGGTAGATGTGTGGGGACCACAGTAAGTCCATGGTTGGAGGAAAAGCACTTGAGTGATGTTTCTCCTCATTAGTTAGTAGGCTAAGATTTGATGGGGGACTACTTGGACCATTTGTATTGCTATTGTCAATGGAGCTTAAAAGAGCTATGTATATATCTTTGTATCCATTTCTATGGAAGATGTAAAATGTGAAATGTTATCTTGAGATTATGTATTATCAAATCATTACTTTGGAAAGATAATGATGTTTTGTTGAAATGAAATAAGAAAGTTTGGAATATTGTTATATCAAATGTGCATATTATCTTTATGTTGAAAAAAAAAATTATTGCTATGTGATTGGCATCATAATTTATTTACTTGAGGTTAAAACATAAAAAAATTCATTAAGTAGAACCAATGGGCATGGTACAACAAGAAAATTATCCCACTAAAGATTGGAAAATCTAAGGCTCTAGCCCTTGAAAGGGATATATTTGTTGAGGAATTAAATAACACCATTAAGTCTCTAAAGAATGACATATCTAGGATGTGATGGATTGACAATTGAATTCTACAAATCAAATATAGACTAGATTGGGTTGGAGTTATTAGAGGTTTATCAAGATGCCTTCTTCATGAGTGCTCATTAGGTGAAAGCATAAATAGGGGTTTAATCAAATTGCCTACAAAAGATGGTGATAAAATGTTGATTAAGAATTGGAGACCTATAACCTTGCTAAATGTTTCTTACAAAATGCTTGCTAAAACACTAGCCAATAGGCTAGTGGGGATATTGAATAAGGTTGTATATGTAACAAAAACTAGATTTATTAAGGGAATGTACATTTTGGATAACCTAATTACTAGCTGGGAAAGTCTCCAATGGGCCAAACATAGCAACCAGAAGGCTACTATGATCTTATTTGACTTTGAGAAAGCATATGATAGAATTGAATGGGACTTTGTGACAACTTACACTACTTTGGATAAAGAATTCATCACCCAGTAACTTTGAATGAGATTAATCTATTTCACAAACCCTCCTAGCTCGATTTTATAACCATTCATATTTTTTGCATAGGCTATCCCCTCCACTGGATTATCCTAACCCCAAGAATAACATTGTGAACATATAAATATTTGAGTCATACTGAATATAGAAGTCTTATGATTTATTTATGATCACTTGATCATTACATTATTTTTTATAGAAACCCTAGGTTGGAAATAATCTATTAGATAAGGTTGTTATTTGATTACTGATTGAAGAAAACAGGTTAAGGATATCTTATATGATCTGATTGATCATTTTATTGTTGATTATACTTTCAAATAGAATTTGATTTATTGAATGATTTTTTGAGTGGGGTTTAATCAAATTACCTACAAAAGATGGTGATAGAATATTGATTAAGAATTGGAGACCTATAACCTTGCTAAATGTTTCTTACAAAATACTTGCTAAAACACTAGCCAATAGGCTGGTATGGATATTGAATAAGATTGTATCTATAATACAAACTAGATTTATTAAGGGAAGGTACATTTCAGAGAACCTAATTACTAGCTAGGAAGGTCCCCAATGGGCCAAACATAGCAACCAAAAGGCTACTATGATCTTATTGGACTTTGAGAAAGCATACAATAGAATTGAATGGGACTTCAATAACTCCTCATTGATGTCAATTTGTGTGAAGGCATCAGTGTGAACACCAAACCTACATAAACTAACAAGAGATCAACAAACAAGTGTCAAACATGTTAGAAAACTAATCTAGTGTTCCCTATGAAATTCTTTAGCCAAATTCGTTAGAAAATATGAAAATAACAAGAAACCAAAAATAAAGCATGTAATCTAAATAAAACTAGCTAAACCTCCATCCCATAGGGGGAGTGGTGCTCCTTTGATGTAGAAAGAAGCCCTTTCCCAATCCATTTGATAAGCTTGATGATTTGTTGATGATTCAAGTCTGAAAATGACTATAATATATAGCTAAAAATGTTTGACAATGATAAAGAGTGATAATAGCTATGGAATAGAATGCCTATAATGACAATACTCTGAGTTGTGGATCCATATTATGAAAATGATGCCTCTATTTATAGAAGCCAAGGGTTGAATAATGAGAGGATTTGGTGAATGTGCGATAAAATGAGAGCCAATGAGAAAGTGTCACTTGTCTCAATTCTATTGGAGGAAGTTGAAGCACATTTTGGGAAATGTGTGAGTGGAGGAAGATGGAAGACAAGTAAATGTTGATGGTTGAGAATTTGAAATTGGTGTAAGAGGAATTGAATGGGATTTGACATGATGTAAGAAGATTTGAAAGGTTGTAAGAGAATTTATTGCAGATGTAAGAGGATGTGATAGGTTTTTGAAAACCTTTGGAGGGAAATTGAATGAGAGGTTGTTGAGAGGAATATTCTTTGGAATATGCCTTGGCGAGGGAAAATAGATGAATTAGATAATTAGAAGAAATTGCTTTTATGTACAATTTGGTTAGTTGACCATGGTTTTTTACCATGGTTAGTTGATTTAACTCTTGAGGAGTTAAAAGCTAGAGGATTTGATAATGATGATTAGAAAGTTGATTTGATAATGATGATAATGATGATTAGAAAGCTAGAGGATTTGATTATGCCTGGTTAGTTGACCATGGTTGATTTAACTCTTGAGGAGTTAAAAGCTAGAGGATTTGATAATGATGATTAGAAAGCTGATTTAGGATTAATTAATGCAGAATTAATTAATTGGAGTGAATTAGGAGATTGTGACATTTGATGTGATTGATTTTAATCAAATGGGAGGATTAAAAGGGGATTTAATTAAATGATTTAATTAATTAAATAAGATGAATAATTAGTTAGAAGAAGGGTGAATTAATCAAATAAATTTAATTATTTGATTAATAGTTGATTTTGCCGAATTTAATTAAATAATGTTGATTATTCAATTAATTGATGAATTTGAGGAGATTTAGGAAGAAATGGTGTTAGTTAATCAAAATCAGATGCATAGTATCAATTAGGACTTTTTTCGATGTCTACAATCAATAAACAAGGTTCTTGTCCATTTTCAATTTTTTTTTTGAAAAACCAAGGGCCTTAATCATGCTAATCACAAAGTCTCATTCAATTCTATTGTATGCTTTCTCAAATTCCAATAAGATCATAGCAACCTTCTAGTTGTTATGTTTGGCCAATTGGAGACCTTCCCAGCTAGTAATTAGGTTCTCCAAAATGTACCTTCCCTTAATAAATCTACTTTGTGTTACAAATACAATCTTATTCAATATCCCCACTAGTCTATTGGCTATCTTTTAGCCTATGACTATTCTCATTGATAAGACTATCATGTTTACCCTTTAACTGTGCTATGGAACTGGCTAGGGTTTTGAATCATGTGTCTTTACCTTTTTGCTATGATTGTTCCATGATTTAGAGAGGCCACTATCTTTCTTGCAACTTTAATCTTAACTATATCATAATTTGAAAAACCTTAAAGATCTTTGCCCACCTATGTCTTTTGGCTATGCCTTAGTTCAAGGTAAAACTCTTCATTATCTTCTTTGTATTTGCTACTAGGGTTTTGAAAAGAAACCTCATAAAATAAAGTTTCTAACTATCCTCCTATGATGATATTAATTCTAACTGTCCTAGGTCTGAAACATGGTTATGCTTTTTCTTTTGTGACTCTCCATAATACATTCTTCTTGGTTTTCTCCATCATGCACTGTCTTCTTGATGAAGTGATTGTCCATCCTTGAGAATTTTGAACCTTTGTTCTAAGTCATCTCATTATTCTTGTACAATTCAATGTCCATCCATTATGCACTATCTTCTTTGATATTCATGGTGACTATTCCTCTGTAACTTTTCACTCCTTGCAACTCTGTTATGACAAATCATTTGCTTTTTGTCTTTAATCAATGTATTTGCCTATGAAGTCTCCGTATGTTATAGACTTCATCCTAATTGAACTATTAACTGATATACAAACCCTTTGTTGTTGTCTATGGGGTTGAATGATAAAGCAATAACCATCTCCCCCTGACCTCATGTTGCTTTTTAAGCAATTAGTGATGCCTCTTGTGTAATATGCACAAGTTTATGGTCTTCCTTATCTTGGTCATGTTTTTTTCTCCAATATGTCATAATATCTTTCTTTTGCTTGATTAGAGTTTTTCTTGTTTGTTATGTCTAGATGATTCCATCAACTTACTTTTACAAGACCTTGTTGTATGACCAAGATTATTACAAATAATAAATGATCTTGTAACCAACCAGAGGTACAAAAGAACTATATCTTCTTGAAAATCCAAAAACATCATTTCTTACTTGTGTACTAAAATACCTTGTAGTATGACCTAAACAGTTGCATTTATAACATAGGCCATTACTTCTTCTATTTGACCATTCATAAGGACTCTTATTCCATCCAACTTTTCTTGCATACATCCAACATTCTATTGCTCTATGCCAAATTCATAACACGAATAGCAATAACAATGAAAAGAGTTTTCAAACCTGGTCATTTGATGTTGTCCTAAATGAAAGGATCTCTTGAACTTGTTCTTTGTGATGAGCCCTGCTGGCTCTCAGCTCAAAACCCTCTTTTCTTAAGTCTTTAATTGTGTTTTAAAGTTTTTTAGAGAAATCTTATTAGACAGAAGAGAAGGGGCGCAGCATATTTTTGCTCATAAAAGATGATTTTAATCTTATTTCTTCAGAATGAAAGTACAGAAAGTATTATTCAACTCCAACAAAGAGATTTAGAAAGATAAACATACCAAGAAAGCTCCAGATTATTTTAAATAAAGAAATGGCCAAATCTACAGCCGAAAATGGTGAAAATCAGCTTGTAGGCACGCCAATGCTCCAGAAGTGGTTTCTCCTGCTGAGAAACAAGTCACAATGCACTGAAATAGCTAGCCGCCCATGATGGATGCCAAAACCCTCTCAAAAAGAAGGCGTTTTCCTTAATTGCTTCACACGCCTTTCTCAAGGCACAAAAACCAAGGTAGGCCGTACGACTTATGAAAGCAAAGGTAGAATCCCTGATGACAAGTATCTGAACTGTAGAATGGTACGCCTCCAGAAGGAACCCTCAATTATTATCAAGAACAAATAACTGCATAAAATTAAGCTCTGTCTGCAACTGTAGAACTTCTGTGTGAAGCCCTCAACCGTACGGATTCAGCTGATCTCTCACAGCCTCAAACGTACTCAACACTGAAGAGTTTTCTGTTCTCCAATGGACACAATGATCAAACCCTGCTCTCAGGAGAATGCTCAGAGAAAAGATGCACAAGGCAAAGAGAAATAGTCAAAATGATATGAGTTTTAATTGCCAAAATGCCTCTTTAAACAAAAGCACGCATTTCCATAAGGATACGCCCTTTTTAGGTTTTCAAAATATTATAATATTTTAATATATTCCTTTTCAATAGTTGGGCGCACTTTTATAATATTTTAAGTCATTAAAATATTATAATCCTCCTTTTTGAGATTTAAGTGATATAAAAATATAAATAAAGTCAATGTGACTTTATTAAAAGGGCGTTTTAAGTTAATAAATTAACTTAATCACTTAAAATTCCGTAAATGCTCAAAACTCAGGATAATCTCGTGCCGTCAGAAGCGATGAACTCCTGGAATGCCAACGCTCACTGTGATCTAAACACTGTCCACTGAAAACACGAACAAACAACTCTCCAACATGCACCACTGACCCTCTAACCAAACTGGCTAGCCCACAAGGGTCCAATAAAGGGCTAACACACTGTCAACTATGATCATGCCGAAAACGGGGACATTACAGTCCGCCCTCCCTGAAATTGCTTGTCCGCAAGCAATCTCAACAACAAAGAATCAACCACTCCACCAGGATCCCAAGGATAGTGTCGTGAAATGTCCCTCATGTCATCAACTGTCTCCTGTAACTCCCAAATCTGATCAACTGGATCATCATGCTGTACCCTGTCAATCTCAACACCATCTGTCACAGGAGAGAAAAACTCAAAAGGAAGCAAGTCAAACCACTGACAACACTTGCTCCCTAAAACCGCCCGAGATATGCTATCATCTAACATATCTAACACCTGCATACCAGAATTGTGCATCTGAAATAGGTCATGTACATGATGACTGAAAGTGAAACTGTGTAAACTCCTAACCATGTACACACTGGAAATCTCCTCAACGAGCTCTGTCTGAAATCTCGATGCACTGACGGAATCTCCAATACTATGATCAACGCTCTTGCCTAAATCAGGATCAAAAGTAGAATCAGTATCCACCTCAAAGAGCGGATTATCACAAGAAGATGTAGCATCTGTCTCATAAAGAGGATTTTGTACTAACTGAGCCTCATAACTGTACTGATCCCAATCAAACCCCTCTGATCCCATGGGACTAGAATCAAAATGATAATCCTCCTGAAACATCTCATGCTCCTCCTCTAGAATCTTCGGTTCTATCTTCTCACCTTTTGCGTTGACGAGAATGATAGATCGCATACTCCCATCCTGAAAACCAGCTTGCTGGTCCGTTAAATCAGCAAGGTCATCACCCTCATAAAACCACTCCATTTGTCTATTTGAACCCTTAGGCTTGAGAGGACAATTGTGGTTTTGGTCATAAGGAGCTTTGCAATAGAAACATAGCTTCCTCCTACGCAAATCATTTATTGTCTCTCGGTCTAAAGGAGCTGCAAACTTCCTCTTTTCATCAACTTTTTCTGATTCTTTAGGTTCTGATTTGCTATCACTATAGGATGAAGATGCTTCTGCATTAGAAGTGAACTTACCACGTGAAGCTGTAAGTTCCATGCTACGAGCCTTTCTCATAGCTTCGTGCAAGGTAGGTGGATCGAATGCCTTGATCCAACCTTTCATTGGCTCATGGAGACCCTCTACAAAAAGAATGACAAGTCTCCTCTCTGAGATTCCGGTAACCATAACCGAGAGCTTCTGGAACTCACCAATATAAGACTCCAAGCTTCCCAACTGCTTCAACTGAGCAAGGTCTCTGAAGAATAGCTCAGGATCACGTCTATCAAACCTCTCTACCAGTCTATCAGTAAACTCCTGGTACGAGGTAATCCTGTCATGGTGTAGTGTAGCCATGCCATGAATCCACCAGTCATGTGCTACGCCATCAAGATGAAGTGCTGCAAAACGAATGGCATCCTCCTCAGGCATAGGGCGTAGTGTCAGGAATGTATCAAGTTTACTAACCCAGGCACGTGCTGTAACTCTGCCACTGCCATCATAGTGAACTAAGGTTAGTTTGCTGGTTGCCTGTCTGAGATCATTCTGTTTGTGTCTAGGCCGCCTGTCATTCCTGTTCCTGGTGTGCTCTCTCTTCTGGCTTATGAATCTATCGAAGTTAAGGTGCTCCTTAACCCTCGGTGGAAAATTATCCCACTCATCATGCATAGCCATAATATTATCTGCAAAATTTACTTCACCACCTTGTTTAGCTTCGTCCACTTCCTCAGCATCATCTCTGGTGAACGTGGGATATGTAGCTCTCTCATAGGTGCGTACTGGATCTATAATCCTCTGTGGCTGTCTATGGATACTGCCATCTCTATCTGAATCCAAACTACGAGCTCTGTTTAATGACAAATTCTGAACATTCGTGCTGAGTTGTTGAAGAATAGTTGCAACTTGCTCTTGCCCTGCAACCATGCCTCTAAGCACGTCTTTGGCTTCTCTGTCCTCATCCTCCCAATTATTTCTGTGAGAACTTTCTCCAACCCTGTTCGCCATATTGTCCCAATCTAATTCCTCCTCCTGATCTGCAAACGGAAACGGTGGAAAAGGATTCTGGTCGCCTCTTTGATTTCTAGGGCCACCTCTGAAATAGGACTTACCAAAACCCTCTCTGTTTGACTTCATAAATTCTCAAACCCCACAAGCTGGCAGGATGTGTGCTTTGATACCACTGTGATGAGCCTTGCTAGCTCACTGCTCAAACCCCTGTCTTTTTTTTTTAAGTCTATTTGTGTTTTTTAGTTTTTTAGAGAAATTTTGTAGACAGAAGAGAAGGGGTGCATCATATAAAAGCTCACAAAATGAAAACTTGAGCAAATTTAATCAAACTGGAATTGTAGAAGGTGTTTATTATCATCAACAATGGATTTAAAACATACAAACATACTCGAAAGCCTCCAGATTTTTTAAATAAGAAATCCAACCAGCATAGTGAAGAACTGACGAAAACTGGAGTAGAGAGTTACATATTGCAAAGTTTATTTTGAAACTGAAGCCAGAGAGAAGTATATCTAGGGCGCCCAAGTTCATGAAGAGAGATCCTCAGAAAGAAGACGTTTCTCCAAAAGCCCAAAAAAACCTTCCTTGCAAGTGCCACGCCCTTTCAAACAAAAAGCACCAAAAACCATCTCTGAAGGTGTGCCCAAACAGCCATGAAGTCTGCCATGGTGAAGGAAGAATAGCAACTAATAAACCCTCTGTTTTTTATGAAGAACACTACAAAAAACTGTTGAAGCACTGCAGAACTTCTGAAATGAAGCTCTCTCAATTTGCACTAATTCAGCTGATCTTTCACAGCTTCACAAGTGCTCACACTGAAGAGATTTCGTTCTCCAATGGTGGATTTGCTGCAAACTTGGTCACAGGCTGAAAGCAAGGGAAAAAACCTCCAAGGCAAAGTTGAAATATTCAAAAAGATGAGTTTCTCATTGCCCAAATCCCTTATAAAGCAAAAGAGGTGAAACCCTAAGAAGGCCGTACATTTTAGGGCTTTAGCTCATTTAAATTTATGAAACTAAACTTAAGTCACTTTCTATAGTTTCCCTTTTGATTTTTGGCGTCTCCTTTAAGTGAATAAAGATATAACATTAAAATATTCACTTTAGACTTAATTTAAGTGAAATAAGAATTATAAAGTCAATTTGACTTTATAAAAAGACTTTAAGTTAAAATATAACTTAAATCACTTAAGTAAGCCTATCTCCCTCAATTCTCAACGGAATTCAGTGCCGTCAGAAGCAAAGAAACTCCTGTACTGCCAAGGCCTGCAATGAGCCTATCCACGATCTCAGAAAATGAAATCGACCGAACTCTCCAGAAGGTACCACTGACCCTCTAACCAATCCAGTTAGCCCACAAGGGTCCAAGAAATAGGCTAACACTCTGCAAACAAGATCACGCTGAAAAGGGGGACATTACAATCCGCCCTCCCTGAAATTGCTTGACCGCAAGCAATCTCAACAACAAAGGATCAACCACTCCACCAGGATCCCAAGGATAGTGCTGTGAAATGTCCCTACTATCATCAACTGTCTTCCGCTGCTCAACACTGATCTCAACTTCACCATGCCAAAAGTGGTGAAGCCAATGCATGGGACTCATCCAAAACACAGTACCAAACCTGTCGCCACCTGGATCCCAATATAAACGGTACTCACATCCATCCATCATAATAAAGTAAGAATATCGGGAAGCATCCGCAACACAACATCTTTGTCTGTAGCTGGAACCCATGATGTCATCATATCCTATCAACCAATGGTACCAACCATCTAGCAATGTAGCTCCTAAATCCCAACTCTGCAAATCATGCCAACTCCAAGTAGGACAACCATCGATCAATGAAGAGTCTAAGAAGATTAAATCACCAAGCAACAAGTAGATAGCTGCCAGATCGTGAGGGTCAAATTTAGAACTATCTGCACCTCTCATCATGTACTCCTCCGAAAACTCCTCTGCCAACTTAATTTGAAATCCCAATACATTGGAAGGATCCCAAACGCAATGATCAATGCTCATGTCCAGAGTGCGAGTGATATCTAACTCGAAGAGAGGATCATCATACTGAATACCATCTACTCTAGGAAGAGAAACTGGATCGCCATCGTCATCCCATATGTAACTCCTAGATGAATGAGTCTCCTGTAACTCCCAAATCTACAGCCGGAAATGGTGAAAATCAGCTTGTAGGCACGCCAATGCTCCAGAAGTGGTTTCTCCTACTGAGAAACAAGTCACAATGCACTGAAATAGCTAGCCGCCCATGATGGATGCCAAAACCCTCTCAAAAAGAAGGCGTTTTCCTTAATTGCTTCACACGCCTTTCTCAAGGCACAAAAACCAAGGTAGGCCGTACGGCTTATGAAAGCAAAGGTAGAATCCCTGATGACAAGTATCTGAACTGTAGAATGGTACGCCTCCAGAAGGAACCCTCAATTATTATCAAGAACAAATAACTGCATAAAATTAAGCTCTGTCTGCAACTGTAGAACTTCTGTGTGAAGCCCTCAACCGTACGGATTCAGCTGATCTCTCACAGCCTCAAACGTACTCAACACTGAAGAGTTTTCCGTTCTCCAATGGACACAATGATCAAACCTTGCTCTCAAGAGAATGCTCAGAGAAAAGATGCACAAGGCAAAGAGAAATAGTCAAAATGATATGAGTTTTAATTGCCAAAATGCCTCTTTAAACAAAAGCACGCATTTCCATAAGGATACGCCCTTTTTAGGTTTTCAAAATATTATAATATTTTAATATATTCCTTTTCAATAGTTGGGCGCACTTTTATAATATTTTAAGTCATTAAAATATTATAATCCTCCTTTTTGAGATTTAAGTGATATAAAAATATAAATAAAGTCAATGTGACTTTATTAAAAGGGCGTTTTAAGTTAATAAATTAACTTAATCACTTAAAATTCCGTAACATGCTCAAAACTCAGGATAATCTCGTGCCGTCAGAAGCGATGAACTCCTGGAATGCCAATGCTCACTGTGATCTAAACACTGTCCACTGAAAACACGAACAAACAACTCTCCAACATGCACCACTGACCCTCTAACCAAACTGGCTAGCCCACAAGGGTCCAATAAAGGGCTAACACACTGTCAACTATGATCATGCCGAAAATGGGGACATTACATTCTTGGGATTGTGCAAGAGTATTTTCAATTGTCTTCTTTTTGTCTTCACTCTTAAGAGCAGCATAATGATAGTTTAGATCCATTTTCTTCCTAGGAGTTTCTCTGACCTTAGAACTTTTCCCTTTTTCAAAGCATAAACCAGTAGTATCCTTGTGATATTTTTGCTTGCTCAACATCTCATTTAAGCATTCAATGCTCTTTTCAAATTGAAGATTATTGTGTAACTTGGAAGATGCCTTTTCTAGCTCCTTTCTCAAAGAAACTATCTCTAACTCATATCTTTCACAATCAACCTCTTTTTCCTTAAATTAATTTATGACTTCTTCTATTTTCTTAACTTCTACAAATTGTACCTTCAAATGTATGATTAGTTTTTTTTCTTCTGCAAAAGATGAAAGTGTTTTGGCCTTGGATTCTTTTTCTTCTTGAAGTTGCAACTTTAATCTCTAGTTCTCCTTTTTGAGTTTATTGATCTCCTCTAGGGCACAAATGAGTTCACCTTCAATATCAATTTCACATTCATCTTCACCATAGTCTTGTTCATATCCACTCACAATGTGGTCTCCTTTTTCAACATTCTCAACTACAAAATCATCTTCTCTTTTAGATAAATCATATCTTGTGTCAATTTGTAGGGGTGTTTCTTGCAACAACACATCACTTGATTTGATTAGGACTTATTGAACAACTTTTTGCTTAGCACTAACCTTTTTTTTTTCATTTCAACACACATTAGCCATGAATAGAGTTTTTGCTACTTCATCACTAGTACTTTTAGAACTACTAGCAGTTATATCAATGTCCTTGATTTTGACATCACCTTGATAAATAAGTTGACTAACTTGTCCCAAACATCAAATCCCAGTGAAGACAAGTAAGACTCCATCCTAAAACTGAAAAAAAGAAAAATTAGTGCCGTCAAATAGAGATACTTTTGAAATAGAAGATTCTTCCTGATTATCCATAGTATTCCACTATTAGGATCAACCCAAGTTGATTAAACTTCTACAAGGAACCTGCTGCTCTGATACCAATTGTAGGAATACTCAAGATCACTGAGAGGAGGGGGGTGAATCAGTGATGCACAAAAACCAAGCAAGTAATTAACTTTTTCAAAGCACAAACTTCAATGTAAACCCATGAGAGCACAAAATTCAATGTAAACGCATAAAGATCACCATGACTCAAGATTTATAAGTGGAAAACCCTAGAAAGGGAAAAACCACTGTGCTATTTGGACCAATCCAATCCTCACAATTTTTTCACCATTAGGTCTTACTGACAAAATTCTCACCGAATACAATCTATCTAGGAGCACCAATAACAAACAAGAGCGCCAACTCTAATAAAAAATAGGAGCACCAAATCCAATAACAAACAAGAGCACCAAATCCAATAACAAACAAGAGCACCAACTCCAATGAGAAATGAAGGACAAAAATATAGAGTACTACTCTATTTACAATATGCTCCAGAGTATCAACTTCCCTTGTTTACATACAAGCATTCAACTCTTAACCCTTCATTCATACATTAATGGAAATTTCTTTACAAGACTCTTCTTACAAACAATATTTAATCTAATATATATAAGAACAAAGAACTCTTGACCACTTCTCACACCTTGACTATAATCTTCTTTGAATGAACATAGATGACACAAAAAGACTTCCTTAAATGATAATCAACCATAAACAATGATAAATTTCAATCATATGGACATCTTCATATCCAAAACTTACATAGACAATGATAGACTTCAATCATATAGACATCTTCACATCCAAAACATACACACATTGTCCTTACTTCAACTCAAACCCAATTCACCTGTGATCACACTCAGATCACACAAACTTGTGCAATGAAGAATACATTTCAAGAACATTGTCATACAAAAAAACCATGAAACTCCTTTATACCCTGTTAATCAAAACCACCTCTCTATGTATTGTCTTTATAAAAAAATGGTGTCATTGACTTTGAAACTCTCTCACAATTCCCATACCATAGTTCAAAACCGCTAAATGCACCGACAGAGATACTTATACCATTGTTGTTTCAATACAATTATAAAACTGTGTGTAATTAAATCAATGGTGATGACACTCAAATTCCCGTCAAAGGGGAGACCTTGTAAAGTAATTGTTTACCAACTTTAAATGCAAACCTTTGATCTTTAACACCTGTCAATCAATCAATTGAATGATAGCCATCAATCTCATATTGGGTGGTAACATATGAAACCTTATCCTATCTAACCGATTGTCCAACAAGGGTGACCCCCTTAAGTGGTCACTTAAGTGGTCCTCAACTGGTGATACCAAGTCACCAAGCAAATGTAACATAAATTAAACCCTGCATTGACAACCTTCACAAAAGATAAACCCTAGGTCTTTAGGGTATAAGATAGTTTTAGGATTTTAGGTTATGAGGTGTAGAGATCTTAACAACTAAAACTTTGAAAAGGAATTTCCACCATAGATTCACCCTCTATAAGTCTCATCTCAAATAATAATCTCTGAATTACCAACAAACACTTTGTCATGAAGATCAACCACCACTTTGTCTTTGTCATGAAGATCAATAATCACTTTGGCATGAGGATGAAATGAATGAACAATACCATCTTATATGTACCTCTGAATGATCAATAGTGACATCACTTTGAAATGAATAAATTCTATCAACAAGGGACAAATACAACTTTTACATTGCCATTGACCTTTGACACTCTTTTGCATCACCACTATGAAAAGAAGATTTGCATCAACACCAACAAATACCATGGCAAGTTCCTTTGCATCAACCTTTAACATCAATAACAAACATCAACAAACCAAGCTGCATCAACCTTTGACATCATAAATGACAAACATCAACAAACCAAACTCCATCAACCTTTGACATCAATGACAAACATCAACACAATTTGTGGATGCATCTTTCTTAGCTTTTTTTTTTAATATTGGCTTTGTATCAAGATACACTCCAAAATGGTGTATTATAAGATATGCTTCAATCCCTAGCATATCTACATAGGTCTAATACAAATATTTGAATCTTCATTTGAGGAAGGTGGATATTCACTAATTTACCTCTTCTAACTTTGCCACTATTATAGTGATTTTTAGTTCTTTTTCTATTCCCAGGTTTATTTTGATGGTTGTTTCAACCAATATTGTGTATGCCTCTTGATATCAAGGAATGGACCAAAGTGCCTCATCTTTTGGCACCTTTAATGAATTTTCACCAAAAGATATGTCTTTTATTTTTACTTTTGTATGATCCAAAAACACCTCATCAAGGTTTTTACTAAGGGATCATTCTTTTTTATTTTTTCCTTTTTTATTTTTGTGACCAAGGCACATGATTTGTTCCCTGAAATAATCATTATTCTATAATTTTATTTCAAATTATCTTTTATGATCTCCTAGAGGTATATGCTCTCAAACTCCCATAATTTTAGTGTATGTTTCATCATTTTGGAAGGTATCAAGAATATGAGGTCCTTGTTAATCCCAATTAATATGCTCACAATATATGAGTGAAATTTTCATGGGTTGGGATGGTGTAATGTTTTAGATATGTTCTTGATTGAATTTTTTTGTGATATATTCCAAAGGTTCTTTGTTGGGCCCTTCCTAAGAGCTATTAACATTAGTTGAGACCTTACCTTCTTTATTGCGAGTATACTTAGGTCCTTAAAGTACCACCTTAGTTGATTCATACCCAAGTTCATGGTGTCTTATGTGCTCCTTCAATTGAATAGGTTTCATTATGCCTTGTTCATGAGCCCCCATCCTCTACATGTTTATATCCCATAACCCAATTGTTTTATTACTTTGGATTACGTAGATTAAGGATAGACCCACCATCTATTAAGACTATTTTAGTGGTATGCTTATAGATGGTCACTTTGATGTGGATCTATTTATTATATGTGGTAATAGTGTGTAAATATTTAGTTATAAAAGCGAGTCGATACATGGAGGAGAGGTATCCAAAAATGGATTGGAATTTATTATGCTAATGTCACTAGGTATAAGAGACTCTCGAAGAGCTTTATCTAGGACTTCTTTATGAATAGGGGAGGTACAAAGTAACTCCAACATGGAAATTTTGTCTGGAATCTTAATAATATGGTCTAATATGTTATATTTAGTGGATGTGGAAGGAGATGAAGAAGAGGACACTCTTTTTATTATCACTCGGCCTCTTTGGCTAGAGTCGACACAATTGGGAACTTTGATAGTGATGGTATCAACATGTTCATGGGATTCTTATATGTGATCAATGATTGAATCATGGGATGGAGTTTGAATATTGTTGGAGTAGGTGTATGATACTACATTATAGGACCTAGAAGCTTTCCCTTCATTATGTTATGGGAAATTTCCTTTGCATATACCTATTTGTTCATTAGGATAATTATGGTATTGACCTTCTATTGTTATCTCGCCTCTATCAATAAGATCATGTATATTATTCTTCAATTTTATGCATTTGGAGGTATGGTGGCCCTTAACCTTATGATATTCGCAGTATCCATTATCCTTATACCATGTGGCTTTAGGTTGACTTTCATCAAAATATTTGGTCATGGGGAATTTTATAAGACTATCTTAGGAATGTTTATAAAATATGACTTCAATTGGCTCGCCCAAAGGGTTGTACTTGCACTTAGGCTAATTATTTTTTATAGGTTTTCCTTAGGGGGTAGTGATAGTATTGAAGACATTTTGTTTTTATGGTACATTTTCATCATCATCAGATGTGGGTTAGATATTTTATACATGTCTATTGTTCGTTAAGCTATCATTCAAAACATCTTTGTTTTTGGACTAAAATCTAGATTTATCATTGGATTGGTTGTTGTTTTTGTATTTTTAGTCATTATAAATTTTAACAAGTCCCTTAGCAATTAAGGCCTTTTAAATAGTTGATCCTTTATCAATGATTTCATCAAAAGTGCTAACACATTGAAATTAAAGGTGGAAACCTATTTCCTTGTTTAGGTTTTGGAAAAAGATCTTAACCGTTTTTTAGGCATATGCAAGGGGAACCAATAGCTAAATATCTCCAACATTGAAGGAAGGTGGTAAAAATTTCCCAAGGTTTTTGTTTAGTATTATATAGATTAATTAGTGTAACTTCATGTTCAATAATATATAAAAAATGGGCCACAAACCTTTCAACTAAACCTATGAAGGTGGTGATTGAACCATGAGGTAGATGAATTAACCATTCTACGGCTTGTCCTCGAAGACTTCAAGGAAATAATATCATAAGATAAATATCACTATAGGCCACCTCTTTACAATTTATATAAAATTATTTAATATGTTCCATACAATCACCCTTGCCCTTATATTTTTCAAATTTAGGGACTTCATAGTTCTTAGGGAAGGGTATGGACAATATAGACCTATCAAAAGGATAAGGAAATATATCCTCAAAATTATACATATTTTTTGGTTGATCCATTTGAAACCTTTGAATCATATTCTTCATATTTTGTAGTTCTTGGGTAAGGTCAATGTTGGTGGATGGAGGGGTGTTTGTGTGTTGATAATTTTTTGGGGGTCTATATATGAGTGTTGAAGGATTATTTGGATTGGAAGTATTCGAGGATTTAGATATTTTTGAGATGTGTTTATTAGTGTATTGATTTGTAGATAAATGGGATACTTGTGGTTAGATGAAATTAGCATTGGTTGATATGGTGAGGGCTTCAGTATATATGGTAGGATTGGTAGATATGTATGTGGTATTGATGGGAATATTGAGTCTTATTTGAGAAGAAGTATTGGAAGATGAGAAGAGTTGTTGAAATGTTGGTTGGGATGTGGATAAAAGAGTAGATGTGTAGAGAGGATAGTTGGGATTAGGTTGGGATCCCTAAACTTTATTTGAGGGTAGGGTTGAGGATGATGAAATGTTATAAGGTTCTTACCTCCTAGTTTTTGAGATTGAAATTTTGATGGAAGTTTTTCCCATTTGGACAAGAGGTCTAATATAATAGTGTCTTTTTCAAGCTCATACATTTTTTGAATTATTTCTTGATTATATGAGTCTTGGGAAAATTCTTGCAATATAGGAAAAGTTTTGGGTTAGTCCACATATGCTTCTTCATTATGGGAAGATGTTGGTTGGTTGGTAATGTATTCAATGGTAATATTATTTTGCGAGTCCATTTTTCTTTTAGCTTGTGCTCTAGCAATTGGAATACAAGAGGATGTATCTCTTAGAGGAATGTTCTTATGATGCATAATGGGTAGGTCTTGAGAATGGGTGAGAATGAATTAGACTTGGGAGCTTGATTAGGATAATATTATGATGTTGATGAATTAATGAAGAATTATTGAAAGGATAAAAATGAGGTTCGATTAGAAGATGTGGATGGTCAAAGGATTCAAAATTAGATTTGCATCAAAGATAAAAATATAGGTCCTTAGGATAAAGTGTGATTTTTGGGATATATCCTTTCTTAATTAGGATAGGAATGTTTCTAAGCAAGACTAGATAAGGGATTTTTGAAAAAGTTAAATTAATGGATCCAAACCTTAAGCTAAATAGTCTAAAATAATGGGCTAGGTAAAAATACTACTTAAGATGAGCAATTTCTTAAGCTACACTTAAGTTAGAGAAGGATGTATAAGGATCTAGATCTTAATTTTGATAAAATTTGATTTCTAAGGATGATTATGGATAACTAGGATGGGATGAATAAGATGATTAGAAATGAATGATTAAGATGGAGAATACTGATTAGGGTGAGGTGAATGGTAAAAGGATGTTTTTTTAGAAAATATTAGGATTGATGACAAGTCCAAAAGATACGAAGAATGAAATGGAGAAATTTGGATGGGGAAATGATAATGATGACCAAGGTGGGTGAATGGAAAAGGTAGACCTAGGGCTAGGTTAGACAAATGTAAAATATGAGTTTTTTACCAAAGGGCTTTACAAAGTCTATTAAGGGTCTCTATTTATAGGGCAATACATAAGTGTGTCTTTACAAAGCCTAGTGTGTATTAGAATAGAGGGATAGTTTAATAGATGTGAGATTTTAGGCACATTGATAGCTTAAAAGAAAAGATGCATAGTTCCAAAAAGAGGTGTTGTTTGAGAGAGAAGAGGCACTATTTGATAGAGCATAGTTTTAGTTGTTGGTACCATTTGACAAATCAAACGCATAGTTTTAAGTGGAGGCACAACTAGGTGTGAAAAAATCATGATTCTATAGTTTGATGGTTTGGTAAGAGATATGCACACATAAAAAATACATTGGCTAACTAATTTGACTCTTTTTAGAGTAAAAGGGCTAGTTTCAAAAATTCATGTTGAGTGGATTATCATTGATTTAACACATGAAGACACATAAAAAGTGGGATTATAGACTTAATGCAGACCCACCCATCAAAGACATAATACCTTCAAATGAATGGGTAACTAGGGTATGCAAAGGTCATGTACCACCTATATATCCCTTACCATTGAAGGACAAGGCTCTACCAAGGATTATGTGTCACCTCAACAAGAGAAAGTATATGGTAAGTAACTTCAAGAATGATAGTGTACCCTTCAACACACTAAGCTATGGTTGAATAGTCTTTAGCTAGGCTTACTAAGTTCTCTAGGGGAGTCATCTAAATACCACAACGGTACTGAGGCACAACCATAAACACTAGTCTATCACAAGCGTGGGTCGAGAAGTTTTGATACGAAAGCTCTCAAACAAACCCTTCATATCTTGTAGTGGAATCACCCAAATATAAATTATTTTCCAAACATGATAGAGCTAGATTGGGGTACAACTTTCATTCTCCCCCCATTATATACCCTATCAATAAAACAAGGTTGAGGTCATCCCTTGGGGTGATGAAATCCCCAAGTAGACCTCTTAAAGTGAAGGACAATGCTAGGTGTTTTTGATCCACAAGATCACACTAGGTACAAGGGGAGAACATACACACAAAACTAGCAAAGCCCTAGGTTCTAGTATAAAACACAAATTAGGAGATGTAAGATTTTTGATCCCCAAGATCACTCTAGGTGCAAGGGAAGAGCTTACATCTATACAACCCTCGAAACAAATAAAAAAAAGTTTGTTAACCCCTACTTTAACTTTAGTAACTAAAATTAGTGAAAATTAAATTCTTGGACAAAAGAATCTACAAAATTATAGATTAGTACTCTTAAATTCTCAATATTGAGCATGCATAAACTAGCTGCACCACTTGATAGCTCAAATATTAGCTCAAAAACTAAAAATATTAAATAAATATTGTAGACTGAAACATAAGCACATTTATGTGAAATAAAATCATAGTTAGTCACTACATAGGCATGCAAGATTATAACAAAAGCTTAAAAACATAGAGAAATAAAAGAGTATATGTTACAAAATCATAGCTTTACCAAATAGAAGCACCGAGAGTCACCATAGAGGTGCAACAAGTCTCAACACAAGCACCAACACATAGCACACAAGTTTCATAAGATAAAGTGGAGGCATGACATGTCAACAAAGAGGCACAAAAAGTCTTTGTGTGGGCATGATTCTATAGAAGCTAAAGTCTACAAGATAATGTTAACAAAAAATTGCAAATGCATAATAAATCTGACAAGAACAGAAACCCAAAAATACTCCAAACACCTAAGAAACATTATTATCATGAAATAAAACTTATAGAATTATTATTTAAGATGTTATATTTGTTAAAAACTAATCCAAATGCATTTTTTAAATGAACAAGAAATATTAGGAAGTAATAATAATTAGTATTTCTAAATTAAAACCTAAACCTACAAATAAACTACCAAAAGAATCCAAAAATTGTTAATTAAAAACTATTTGCTAGATCTAAATTATCCAAGACTCTGCATAGAATGGAAGCACAACTTCTTGGAATATACGTGCTTAAGGTCATGATAAAGGTATCAATTATCACTGTGGAATCATAGCTTGACACGATATAGGAACTAAGAGGCACGACAAAAGTGTAGTGAGTTGTTGTGGAAGCTAAAGGAGAATAGAGGATTCAATGAGAATGATTGAATATAATTTTGGAGGAATGTGATAGGACCTAGAGAGGGGAAAATATTTGATTTTTTTCTCATATCAAGAGAGGTGGAATTTAAAATTAGATTTTATTGAGAGGAGAGAGATGGCCCCATCTAAAGTCAACTTAAAAATGAAATTTTTCTTTAGTGGATTTAATGAAGGATGATTTAAATAATTAATCTAGGATTAATTAATTAATGGTTTTTTAGAGGAAATAGATGGTGGTGACTAAGATTATAGTAAAAATAAATAATTTAACCTTTTGGAAGAA
>VDFB02067904.1:0-27573 GCA_007258455.2 Sequoia sempervirens | reverse complement strand
TATTATAAGACCACAATGATGGGATGTGCCCACTCAATCCATTTCTAGACACATCTAGCATTGCTAGATGTGTCATTCTTGAAGTATTGAAGAATAGGCTTCCTTCTAGACAATTTCCTTAAAGATTAAGAAATTGCAAGAAAGGACTGGTTTCCCATAGCCAAGAGGGAATCACACCCACAAGACTGGCGTTAGTTAATTCTAATATTTGAGGTGAGAATTGTGTTGAAATCCAAGGTGGAAATTCATTTTCAATCATACATGACACTAAAGATAGGCCAGATAAATTAAAGGGTGGAATCCAGGTTGTGCTAATATTTAGCACACAATCGGATAAATACAAATAATTTAGGCTTGTAAGCTTGTCAAAGTGTGTTTCAGAAATCGACTGGTAATGGTTTAGTGACAGGCTTAGTTCAGCTAAAGAAGGTGGAAGTGACGAAGAAGAAATGGTTTCATTGAAATGATTGCCATCACCATACAAGTGAGTGAGGGAGGAAAGCTGAGCAAAAGAAGGTGGAATGGTTCCACTTAGTTGGTTATTGCCAACATTCAAACTCGCGAGTAAAGAGAGATTGCCTATGGAATTTGGAATGGTACCACTAAGTAGGTTGCTATTAATGGAAAGGTAAGTTAAAGAAGCAAGACTGCCAAGGCAGGAAGGTATGCTTCCATTGAAGTAATTATCTGAAAGATCAAGGACTGTAAGGTGGGTGAGAAAACAAACGAAAGGGGGAATCATCCCAATAAAACCATTCATAGATAAATCTAAAAAGTGAATATAAGAGAGATTTCCCAAACAGGGAGGAATTGTAGTACCTGTTGCTACTTTAGATATAGTGAGTGATGTGAGAAAACGAAGTTGGCACAGGCTCTCAGATATCACACCTTGGAAATACTAGAAATAGCTTCTTGCTACGACAGAGATAACGTGGTTGGTGTGATTGTCGTAGGATATGTAATCCCAGTGGGTGCAACAATCTGTTCCGGGCTGGCTTAACCAGCACACTCTAAGCGTTGACTCGCTTAGGTGGCTGGTGTGGGCCCCATTAATTTATCCCGTCGCCGTTTCTTATCACCGTTTTCGTTCCCTGTTAATCCCGCGTAAAGTTTTGAGTTTTTTAAACCATTTTCTCCCGCCTGTAGATCCCCATATGCAACAAATAGGTTTCTGTGCCAAACAAACTTCATTTGCATCCCTACTCACGACTTGTGCCAGAATAGGAGCTTTGGAATAGGATATAGACGTCCATCATCACTACTGGAAATCCTCTGGTAGACATGTCTGCAAGATGTGGATGCATAGACAAGGGACGTGAACTATTTGACAGGATACCTTAAATAAATGTGGTCTCGTTGAATGCTAGAATTGCAGGGTATGCACAAAACGCATTTGTTGAAAAGGATTTAGAAACTTTCAGTCGAATGTCATCGGCAAGCGTAAACCCAGACTCTGCGATCTTTGCCATCATCCTCTCTGCCTATGACAAAATGGGGACTTTGGAAGGAGGTATGGATATCCACTAAAGGATAAAGGAAAGGAATTTTGTCAGATGCAGCTGCAACTACCTTGGTAGACATGTATGCAAAATGTGGAAGCATAGACAAGGCACATGAAATGTTTGACAGAATACCCAAATAAATGTGGTCTCATGGAATGTCATGATTGCAACATATACGCAAAAGGGATTTGTTGAAAAGTCTTCAAAAACTTTCAAGCAAATGCAGTTGGCAGGTGTAAAGCCAGACGCCGCAACCTTTGCCAGCATCCACCCTGCCTGTCCCAAAATGGGAGCTTTGGAACAAGGTATGCAATCAATAAAAGGATAAAGGACATGGATTTTGTCAGATGTATAAAGCTTAATGGAAGGGGGATTTTGGTCAGATATTATCGTTGGGAATGCTCTAGCATACATATATGGAAAATGTGGAATCATAAACAAGGCACAAAAACTATTTGACAAAAATGCCTCAAAGAAATGTAGTCTCAGGGAATGCAATGTTCGTGGGATATGCACAAAATGGATTTTACAAGGATGCTCTCAAAATATTTGAATTAATGAAGCACTTTGGAGCATGTCCTGACACTATAAGCTTTGCTGCAGCCATGCAGGTGAATGTGAGCTATACATACTTCAATCACATGGGTAATCCCTAGTGCATTACACGTATAATTGATCATTATGTGTGTGTGTTTGACCTACTTGTTCATGCTGGCTATTTTGAGGACACCCTTAACTTTATCATCAAGATGCCAGTTGAACTTGGGAGTGGATGTGTGGATGTGTTTTCTTATTGCCTGTAGATCCCATATGAATATAGGTTTAGGAGTATTTACAGCAATGTTATTTTGTTATTTGGATTTTAAAAAAGATGCAACTAATGTTTTTCTTTCAAACATCTATGTAGAAGTGGGCAGGTCGTGTGAGCAAATGGTAAGAGGATTGGTGAAAGATAAGGAATTAAAAAGTTCCTCAGATGTATTAGGATTGAAGACCATAAAATGGTAGGTGCTTCTTGTGTAGGAGGTCAAAGTAAATCTATGCAAAATTGGAGAATTTGGCTTGGGAGATGAAGTTAGCAAGGTATTTTTGAGATGCAAGACACTCAGTGGTGTGGAAAGGGAGGGAAAAAAATTATTTCTCTGCCATCATAGTGAAAAGTTTTCAATTGCCTTTGGTTTTCTAGATATGCCCCTTAGAACAACTATTAGAATTGTTAAGAATCTTCAAGTATGTGTTAATTGTCACGTTGTAATGAAATTTATCTCTAAGATTGATGGAATTCCTACTTCTAATTATTAGTTTAGTTGATTTCATGAAGAGGAAATGAACTTACTTTCATACACATTTTTCCATGGATTAGTCCAAGGCTTTGTTAATTCATGGAGATTAATTTCTTGTACAAAGTTATTTTGAAAAACTTTAATTATGATAAACCTTATTATACGGGTTCCTATGTTGGTTTTTTTATCCTAGAATGTTTCTAAACATTCTCTACTAAAGTTTCCACTTCTTTAGGCCTTGCAACACCATCTCTAATTTTAGACAAAATTAGGGAACCCTTTGTTGATGTTTTTCCTTTTAAACGTTTACCTTGCATATCATTCTTACTGAAAGGACTCTAGTGTGCTTGAATCCATTCGATCCATTCCATTGTCCATTCCATTCTTCTTCCTTCTCCATTCCTGTCAAACCATCTTTTTGTATTCCTACTAATCTGGGAATTCAACCTTGCTGCTAAACAATCAGCGTGGCTGTCTTTCTTGTCCATTGCCCTCGACCTCCGACTGCAGGGGGCTGCAGTGTGGGGTGATTGTATATATTTGTAGCCTTTATTGGGTTTATAGATTTCCTCTTGCTAGTAATCTTTCCCTCCATTCCTTGAAACCTAACATTTACATTTTTGTTTGAAACCTTTGATTGTTTTAGTCTTTTATACTTCTCATTATGTAGGTACTTTATCATGGCTTTATCTATGCTTCCACTCCCTTTGTCTTTACTTTTGGCCCCAAGATTTAGGTACCCATGTAATCATGCACTTCTTAAGCTGTAAGACTAATCCATGAACCTTAATTATTCTTCGCTTGCACTTTCCCATGCTTTCTCTCCTTTAGCATTGAGTATTCACCATCCTTAATTCCTAATTTGAGGATTCACTTTTCCTTTAAGTCTCAAAATCTTCGGCTTTTAGTATTTTCCCCACTCGTTTCCCTCAACCCACTTCCCATCTCCCTTCCTCCTTGTGGAACCCATACTTGTAGGATTACTTATACCATCATACCAAAAGCTATAAGGTATATGGTAAAACCAATCTTTGAACCTTGAAATTATTCCATCTTATTTCCCTTGCTATTTTTTCTTCTATCATTAGACACACCAAATTAATGATCCCTAACCCATTTCCATTCACCTAATGTGTGAGCAAAAAAATAAATAAAATATGGAATATCACAAAAACTAAGGAGGAATCAATAAAATATTATGAACAATGATTTAAAAGTGTGGTTAGAAAGTTGGAAGAAACCTTGACATAAAAAAAATGAATTGAGTGTTTTATTTTAGGTTTAACCTCTCACATTATAGCATAAGTAGAAGAGAATATTTTGTCTTCGTATAAGGATATAGTAGAATTGATCACCATAATATAATCCTAGTCAAATATAAGGAAGAATGATTTAGTAGGAAAGGATGAAATTGACAATTTTGATTAGAGTTGGACAACACAATATTGAAGTAAGAAATTATAATGAAAGGTAAGAAAGATGAGACTTCTTTGCCATCTAGAAGTAAATTTTGGTTTAAAAATTACATTTGGGAAGAACATCTAAGGAATGAATATTTGATAACGAAAGGCACGAAGAGGGCTACCATACTAAGAGGGGAACTTGGGAAATTCCCTAAAAAGATAGTAAGTATATATTGTTAAGTATAAAGTGGGACAAACATGACACAAACAGGTGTCTAATGTTACTTCATGAAGAAGATGAATATTAGTTTTTGGATATGGGTTGGACAGAACATATGGTTTAGCTATAAAAGCATTGAATTCTTATTTGGCATGTGGCTAGTGGGAACTTCAATTGAGAGAAAGTATAAGACCACCTAAAGATATACACTATATGGTACCACAAATTCAAGATATATGACCCTCCATGAGTCACCATGATAACTATTGAGATGGAGGTGGTAGGGGAGGCTACCATGAAAATAATAGAGGTATTGGAGAAAGAAGGACAACCAAAACATCAAAATATTATAACTATGGTTACAAACTAGGACATTATGCTAATGTGTATAAGGAAAAAAAGGAGGAAAATTCACATGTTATTTTTGTGGTGATAAATAACATGATATTAATAGTTATCCCAAATTTAATAGTTCTATAATAATGTGTTGGCATCATTGATTAGAAAGTGAATAATTGTCTAGTCCAAATGTAATCTATGATGCTAAAGTAGTAATGAGTAACTAAATCAAAGGAGAAAACAAATCAAATATAGAAAATGAATGTAGAATAGGCGAATCCTCATTGACAAAAGATAAATTGGAAAATAATACAAAGGAGAAAAAAAGAAAAAAGTCAAGAAAAACTTGTCATGTAGAAACTTAAGAAAAAGAGAAAAAGAAAAAGAACTCTAGTAATTACTATGTTTGGATTAATAGAAGCATATCCTAGGAGAATATTATGAAAGTGAAGATGAAAAAATAATATTTAGGTAAAATGGAACATGATTTGGTGATAAGGAATTGCAAAGAGCTAATTAAGAAAAACAAAATGGAGAGAATAATAGTAAGGCATGTTTCATAGTGAAAAAGGTCAATATACTATAAAAAAATGGAAAATTTGAAATAATAAGAGGTTTGGGTTCAAGGGTTTGATAGGATGAAGTTGGATAAGGTTATTCAAAGAAAATCATGAAAGATGGAACTAGGATTTTTTCTAGCTTCATCCAATTACAGTTAACTTGTGAATGGAGATAGTAAGTTTAGATGACAAAGAGGAGTAAGGAAAATTTGACTATTTTAGTTAATTGTTAGGGTTGGATTAAGGAGAAAATTATAAGTTATTTGTGTTCTTCTTTGTAGAATTATTGGTTTCTTGAGAAGAGGATGGGGTTAAAAAATAGTCATCAAGGTCAAAGAGATGACCTTAAGGTGATCTATCACTTATGTATAATCATACAAGGTGGTACAAAGTGTTATAAAATTTGGATATTTGTGTAAGAGATTTTGATTGTGAAGCTTTGGGAAAATATTCTTAATAAATACTCTCTTGATATTAGAGTCAAGAAGAAGATAGATCTATGAAAGAAGTAATCAATAATAGAAGATAAAAACCAATCACCTTCTCATTTGTACCTTGATTACAATGTATAACATTGATGAAATTGACCTACAATTCTATGTTGACTTCAATGTGTTCCATGAAAACATGTATGTGGGATAGAGGAAGGAACTCATAAAATAGGTAGATAAAGAGTAGAACCATTTTAAGGTTTTTTTCCTTAATGAAAAGAGGAAAAGCTTAGCTATGAATTGATCATCAAAGTAATAGTAAAAACGCTAATCCTCTAAAAGCCGAGATATATTATCTTGAGATCACCGCTCAGTGCGTATATGGCGTCAATGTTAGTGAACATAAGTTTCTTTATGGATGATTTATTACCGCCAATACAGGCAATTCATATAAATAAGTATGGAAATGTAGTCTCAAAACACTTACAAACCGCTGTCAAATGCTTACTGACAGGTGCAGCAACGCTCGACTTCGTTTCTCTATCCTTTATTATTGATGGATGTCCACATACATATTCCAGACTCCCATTTGCACAAAGTGGGGACCACTGAGAAGGTTATAGATTTGCAAGCTTTTGGATTTATCAGAGCATTCATTCCCTTAGATATTCTTGCCTAGTGTGATTTTAAACCAAATTCCATTTCTAGATGGTGAAGTCATGCCCGAAAAGGCTTTTCATTATAATTTATTAACTTCAATGTTCCGTTGCAAATACAATTAAAATTCCCTCCGTTTCATCATTTCCTCACACTGAAATCCAATTCCCTTATAATTTGAGAAGCTGGACTATATTACTGCCAATTTGATCAATTCTACTACATCCTTATATGAAGAGGAAATCTTCTCTTCTACTTCTACTATAATTTCAGGTTAAACCTAAAATAAAACACACAATTCATTTCTTTTATGTCAAGGTTTCTTACAAATTTCTAACCACACTTTTAAATCACTTTTCATAATATTTTATTGATTCCTCCTTGGTTTTTGTGATCTTCCATGTTTTATTTATGTTTTTTCCTCATAGATTAGGTGAATGGAAATTGGTTACGAACCTTTAATGTGGTGTTTCTAAAGTTGAGTGGATCAAACCATCTACTTTTGGATCAATTTCCAAAAATATCCCTAACATATTTCATATCCATTGGAAGCAAGCATCCAACCAAAACTATTACAAAAATTAAGGAACTTGAATCCATACTCTAGAAATCATGGTTTAATCAAGATAAATTTCTTATCACAAAACCAAGGCACATTCACTAAAATATATGGTCTATAGTCTACAAATTGACATAATAAAACAAAAAATTCATGGGCATTTAGATATATTTCTATTTTCCCTTTTATCTTTTTAAAATAATTTTAGTAGTCCATGCTTGAAGATAAACTAAACTAGGTCAAGCATTAAATATACAAATTAACCCTTTGCATGCAAATTGATCTTCCTCATATTACAATACTTGGCCTAAAGAAAGTATTGGATGTTCACTGGAGTATAGGAGACTAAATTTTCATTTGATGCATTTGATGTACCAAGGCTTCTTTTAGCTACCAATTTTCATCTTGAATGAGTAGAAACATGCTATACTTTATGTATTTTTAAACAAGTCTCCTACATGTGCCACATCAATACATGATTTGTTAAGTGTGATTAAGGCCACAAGTACCCTCAACCCTAACAATTGAGGACCCTATACTAAAACCTCTACCTCTTAGTGGTTTCTAATGACCTATCCCCCAACCACATTTGTTTACACTTCCAAAATCTACACATTCACACTAGATTACCATGAGGGTCACACTCCTTAGGTGTTATTGTTATATGGACAAGAGAATCCTTTTTAAAATCCATCTAGCTCTAATGAAAAATTCAATTTCAATTGGTGCAAATGAGTCTTATTCATAATTAGTTAAGGGCTAAAACCCCAACCATAGAGTTTTTATACAAATTATTTTATATAGGATCTAACACTTAACACTATAAATGGTGCATCGTCTATGGATGATTATAAGTATATGAAACACATATGTTACAATCATTTAGTGATCACATTAACTATAATAGATGCAAATGAAAGAATAATTATAATTGTTTAAATACTTTTTATGCTACAATAATTGCATGTGTTTTAGTATTTATGAAAATGATTAGTTATAAAAATTCCAATGACTATTTTAATTATTAATGTAATAATATTTTGATGTGTTGTGAAAAATTTAGTAGGGAGTCATCCTTAGAATGTTTATTAGTCATGTGACCAAGAGAGTAGCATCAAAATATTTAGTGACAATAATTCTATCAAGATGGTGATTATATCCTTCATCTATTCTAGAGGAGATATAGCCACTAAGAATAATTCATCTGTTTCTTCTTGGAATGAGAGTTGATCCTTCAAGGTGGACCCACCTTCAACAAACTTTGCTTGTACCTCTTTTGAATGTTTCATGGTGGAAAAATATGTTAAAATATTTAACATGTGAGGGTTTTTTACAAGTTAATAACCAATCTTTATCTTATTTGGTCAATTGCAAGGGCACCCCCTTTGATTTCCATGTTGCTTCACTAATAGGGACTTGTGTTTGAATTGTCTTCATATTATCCACAAGAAATGCTCCTCAACTAGGTGGAAATTTTTTGTTCTCAATCATCTTATGTTGTTTCCTAAAGATTCAATAGTTGATTTAGGGGAATTAGAGCCACTCTCCTCTATTATAACAACTTTACCCTCTAGGTCTTATGAGGTTCCTTTAGATATTTTGGCTAGTATTCTTAATACTCAACAATTTATTTCTACTATTCTTATTTTTCCTTTAGCTTCAAACTACTAGTTTATTGTTCTTGGTATGATAGTCTTTTGATCAAAAACTCCATTTTATCCCTTAGTATTGCCCATAGATGAGCCCTTGGGGGGGATCCCCTCCCTCTTCTCCTAGGTCTACAAATTTGGAAGTTCACACTTCATGGAAAATTATTCAAACTTGAAAGAATGATATCTCCTAATTGGTCTCTCAACTGTGCACAAAAAGTCTAAGGGTGTGTGGGTTTATACTTGTGGATGAAGAATTATTTGGGCTTGATCTCTTTCATCACATTTTATTTTGGGAAACTAGGTTGCTATGGTTTTGTGTGATTGTTGTTTTGTTGTTCTTTTCTAACAAGGTTTGGAATTTTTCAAAAAATTAAATCACCTCAATTATAAACAAACCCAAAATTAATGATTAATAACATATATTATAAATTTTTGATAAGTATCCAAGTCCAAAATAATTAAAATAACTTATAGTTGAATAAGGAAGAAGTAGGAAAAAATTAAAATCAAGTATCATAGAACAATATACAAAAAGAACAAGTGCAAGCATCGACAACCATTACAAAAATTACAAGTATGATTTCATTTTAGAAGAAATTTTGAAAATTCTCAAAATATTGTTCATAGTACCTAAATTTTTTGAATTTTTTTAACATGTAAAAACTTATCTTGCAATCTAAATTTTATAAATTTTTATATGAAAGAAAATTTCAAACATGTATAAAGGATTCATAATCACCTTTGCCCCTAAAATACTATGAGATTGCTCATTTTCCAATAGATTAGTAAGAGAAATCGAAAGATTAAAACATAAATTGTTTGTTAATTTGGCTAATAATAAAGGATTTTTGTGAAATCTAATTTCTTTATGGAGCAACAACATGTGTTACATCTTTCTCTCTCTAACTAGTATATGGGTAGATATCTGGGGTATAGTTGCCTCCAAAGTTATCCAATAAATAAGAATGGGGAACAACATTCCTTTTAAGAATAATTATTAGTTGTTAATCAATCTTTATTTGATTTTTCATATGCATATTATGAAGTGGATGAGAGTGTTTTCATGATGGAAAGAGGTGAAAAGTACAAATAAAATAGTTAAGGTTTAGCTCACTAGTCATATATAGTGGTTAAATTACATAGTAAAAAATAAAACAAAAAATACTTAGCAAGTTCTTTTATATAACTAAAATATATAATTTTATTATTATGTATAGTTTTTTATATCTATTATTATTGAATAAGAGATCTCATATATAATTTTCCAATAATTTAATTAAAAAATCATTTACATCATTACACAATATAAAATATGAGTGTAATTAAATATTAAATAATGATCAACCTTCAAAATCAAACTTACATTTATAAGTGAACTTATCTATACCTAATCTTTTAATGCAATTATATATATAATGTGGAAAAATGTTAGATTTGTTCTCACACATATAATGTAGTCATTATAATTCCAATAATTTAATTAAAAAATCATTTACATCATTACACAATATAAAATATGAGTGTAATTAAATATTAAATAATGATCAACCTTCAAAATCAAACTTACATTTATAAGTGAACTTATCTATACCTAAACTTCTAATGCAATTATATATATAATGTGAAAAAATGTTAGATTTGTTCTCACACATATAATATAGTCATTATAAAATATTAAATGTATTATATGATCCTTATAAAATGTTAGATTTATTTACACAAATATAATATGACCATTATAAACAACCTTAATTTATTTTATGACATATGAATGATGAAGTATTTTCATGCAAATAAATACTTAATAAATATTGATATTATAATTTTTATAAACCTTGCCCATACTGCGTAGTAAATTTGACAATGAGTTTGAGGTTTGTGTGGGTGGCAAAGCCCAGCAGGTTTAAGCTGGGCACAAAATTTTAGAGGTAAGGTTTGGCTAGCATTAGAAAAATTTGAAGGGATTAGCAGGAGAGCAGAGAAATTGAATGGAGAGGGATGAATTTAAATGGGCCCACATAGGCCTGGAATTTGAGAGTCACCCCTATCTGTCATATGAAAATTTTATGACGGTTTGGTCATTTAAATGCCTGTGAAAAAAATCAAAAAAATTGTTTAATTTATGAATTTTTATATAAAATCTTTTATATTTATGCAATATCTTGAAAAATCATAAAACAATGATAATTATTAGTAATAAATATAAAAATCTACTCTTATAATTAACAATTAACAAAAGTTTCTAAATTCATATTAAAAACAAATCTTGTTAATTATATTCTAAAAGTTAAAAATAATTATATTCTATTTTGAAAAGATTCTAAATCAATATATTTTATTATAATATTATAAATCACATATATTAATATAAAAAAATGATAACTATTGTAAAAATGTCAAAGTTTTTAAATTCACGTTAGAAAATATTCATAAAAGTTATATTCTATTCTAAAGTAATTTATCTTTTTATAATAAAAATTATAAAATGATATATATTATAAATTAAAATACTATATTATATTTTGCTTATAATAATTTTTTACGGTGTAATAAAAATATAGCAAGTCAAACTATACGGTCTAAAATTGAAAAAACGTCAAATAGACCATCAAATTCCAGCCCTGGGCCCACACCAGCCACCTAAGCGGTCAACGCTTAGAGTGTGCTGGTTAAGCCCAGCCAGATTTAAGACATCTGTACAAGGCTGACCACATTTTTTTAATATTGAACGTTGACTGAAGCCATGCCGCTTTTTTCTCGTAGTCTAAATCCTCCACATTACGAAACTTTATTATTATTTTTATAGTCTACAATACCAGGCGATCTGTTTTTGGGTTTACAGACCGGCTTGCAGTATCAATTGCAAAACTCACCTGATATTCCACGCATTATCTGAAAACAATTGAATGCAGTCAGCTAAGACGGGCGCCATGATATTAGACTGATAAAAATATCTACTTGGTGTCCAATGATTACCACGCCTGTGTCAATATCACTTACTAACTACTTGGCGTTCAACGTCTGATACGATTAAGGCAGTTTTACATAACCATCAATACAACTGGCTGTTACGGGTGTCGATTCATTCCATTAAAAAATCAATGCATTTACAAATTGTCTTGTTTGCTTTTCTCAGTGGAAACGTGCAGCCATGAACGCCCCTCGTTCAAAATCAATGATAGAAGTCACAGCCAAAAGCGTCTTTTCAGTCTCCCGTAGTAGTTCTCTGATCTCTCCAATTATTTGTCATAGTGTGTTCAAGATAGTTTGATGGATTAAAGAGTCTTCAAGAATTATTTTATGATAAGTATATTTGTAAAATTAATATTTTTTTTATATTACATTTAAAAAGGATAGGTCGAATATAATTATATTCAAAAGTTTAGATAAGGTTAAAGTCTTTCTTTTTTAAGTTTTAAAATAAGAGTCAACAATTTTTTATAAATATATGGATTTTAGTAAGTACACGGAATGTATTAAAATATAAATTTATGTTATATTATTATTGTAAATATGACTCAAAAAATATATAGATATTTTGTATATGAAAAGTAAATTATTTATAAAGACTCTAATTGCATGTCATTTTCTTCACATGAGATGATGTACATGCATTCTAAGCTTCTTGAAATGAATCTGCACCTTACAAAAAACATTAAGAATATTTAAATAAAAAATAGTAACTTAATTATAAATATTAAAAAAATTATAACTTTGTAATAACAAAATAACTTATCTATTAAGCTATTATTTGCTACTTAAACACAAAATATTTATTTTTAATAATACAATGATAAAAATATCATAGATCAAAAAATTCTTTTTGGATTTTCCTCTCTCCATATGTTAATGATTATATTCTAAACTCCAATACTTGTATTGAGATCATTGAGAGATAATCTCATTAGTACATCCAATGTATTCAACTCTAGCTTTATTTTTTGATGGTCATAATAATGATTTACCTATAAAATCACCTTTCACAATCCACTATATTTATAGGGATATGGTAAGAACAACTTGCCTCAAATTCATTATTTAAGGATAAATATTATTTTATGTTGATGTTTTGTTTTACGAAAGACCCTTCATGTGTCTTTCACTCTAAAACCTCCACAAGCCAAATGCAACGAATCAACAAAAAAATATAGCTCCTTTTTACAACCATAAACATTGAATAAAAGTATAAAGTCGCCTTCATCTAAAATAATATGTTATAATTGTAGAAAAATATTTTCAAGCAATTTTATGAAAGATTATCTCAATTTTGACAATTTGATGGATAATAAGAAGGCCTAGAAAAATTGGTACATTAAAATCATAAGATCTCAAAACATTTCATTCAAATAATATATGAAAAACTAAATCTTTTCTAAGCTATTGACAAATATCTTATGTGCCTTCAACATCAAGTTGCACATGCTTTACTTCATTGCATTGCTATAACCAAATTCATCATCTAGAATAGGTATATAGTGTAAATCATGTTTATTTATATGACCGTGCATTACTAGTCTTTAATTTCAATATCCACATTAAGAGTACACCCAAATTTTAAAAGATATCTTGTGCCTTCAATAAACATTTTTCATTAAAAACACATATATAAATTGTTTATAAATTTAGCACTAACCAACCCAAGAATTTTAATGTCTATTTTCTTTTTGAAAGGCCTTGTTCAACTTATTGAGTTCACTTAAGATGTCGACAAGTATATGCAAATAATATTGAGTACAACACAATATTTCCATATCATACCATAATGAGAATTGATGATATGTTTCCATAGAATTAAGATAGATGACATAAGATTTACAAGCATTGCAATAAA
This sequence comes from Sequoia sempervirens, assembly GCA_007258455.2. Taxonomy (NCBI): domain Eukaryota; kingdom Viridiplantae; phylum Streptophyta; class Pinopsida; order Cupressales; family Cupressaceae; genus Sequoia; species Sequoia sempervirens. The sequence continues at coordinate 14,136 of VDFB02067904.1, read as the reverse complement.
TTCACCTTTGGATAATCATCTAACAATGTAGATTTGTTAAACATCCAAAAAATCATTTGCATTATTTTAAGTAATAATTAAGTTTATTGTTCCTTTTTGACAAGTTTTGGGCTCATGAATGGGTATGTTATTCTCTTGAACCATTGCTAGATGTATGGGGATATGTGATGAATGGATATGAACCATATAATCCCTATATTTTTCATAAGCTACATTAATCAATGGGTGTCACTAGGATTAGTAGATTAAATCACCCAATTATGTCTATAAATAAAAAGTAGTGAGTAGTTGTCAAGCATCATATTGGAAGTTGCATTCTTATTGCAAGATCTTTCTAGGTGTTGGTGATCTAAATTATATTTACACTAACTCTATAGTGTAGAATCAATTTCTAAGATTAGGGGATGTCAAGATAGGACAAAAGAGTTGGAAATCATGATCAAGCAAGGGATAGTGTAAGACCAAAACTTAAGGTAGGGAAACCCTTCTCCACTTTAGGATATGCTAGGTTTAGGAGGGTAATTCCTAGGGTTCTTACAATAAAATAAACACATTTTTCTTTAAAAATAAATAGGTGCTATCACAATAGTGTGTCCTGCTTATGGGACATCTTGATTTTTATCACAATTCACATATTTTTAAAGAAAATTAGTGATTTAAGCCTTTAGGGGTTCCATATAAAAAAAATTAATCGAAGAGAGTTATATCAAACCCACTTAGATCAAAATTCCTTGGAGAAAACGCCTCTAATTTTAAATCAAACCCTTGATGGAGTCTCCTCTACATCTTTCAAAACGCCAACAAAAAACCACATTTGTTGAACACCTTTTGGGGGATCAAATGAAGTTATTTAGAAATTCCATTTTGTAAGTATGTTGACCTTAAATTATAAGATTTCCAAAAAGTATAATTTTAAAAATATTTAATTTTATTATTGTATTTTATTTTTATTTTTTGTGAGCACACATTTTTCATTGAACATCAAGGTCTTTTTTTCACACATGTGAAAATAAATAAATAAATAAAGACTATATATATATGTGTGTGTGTGTGTGTGTGTGTGTATTTGTGTGTGTGTGTATATATATATATATATGAAAAAATATATGCACACTAGATATTGGTGTTACAAATCCATGTTTAAGAATTTATAGTTTAATGTTTTTTTTGTAAAAAAGTTATGTGATATGGAAAAATATCAGTTTTTAAAAATGTTGTTAACTATAAAAATACATTTGCAATCTATATAGAAACTATAAAAAAATCACTAGTTCACATCATCTTCAAATTCTTAAAGGTTTAATTTATATGGATGATATAAAGTGAAAATATAATTAAAAATGTTGATTTCAATGTGCTCTTTGGCCAAAAAATAGGACACACTTATCTAGCCCATTCTTTGGTGCCATAACATTATTTTCTCTATGGCTAACTTGCTCTCAGAAGAAAGGGACCACTTAGTTACCTATAAATCACAACCATCAAAAGTAGATAGAACACTCCTCTTTATTATTGGTTTTAATAGAAAAGGTGTAGATTTTGTAGATCTCATCATTAGAAGAATAAAATAATTATTACATTGAATATTAGATACATCCAATTGAAATAAAGTACCCCCATGAACACCCTTAGCTTGCACCATCTTACACCCTCCACCAAAGAAAATGCAAAAATACAATTAAGAATTATATTGCAATATAAACATAGAAATTATATTATGTTTGGATATTCAATATGATTATATTATTCAATAATTTGAAAGATGTTCGTGCAATTTTAAGTATTATAAGTTCCACTATTTCAATATGAATTAATTATTAACTAATATTTTTTCTATATCAAATTAACACTAATAGTAACATTATTAAGTAACTTCAAAGCCTCCTCCTTCTGTGAGGATAAATAATATTTCTACAACGGATGTTGTTCCTCTTATGGATTATGCTATGCTATCTCTGGACAAGGCTACTCCTAATGCTATGTGTGCTACCTCCCCTGAGGCCCATGCTACCCCCTTTTTGGAAAAAGTTGTTGTAACTTCTAATTCTACTATTGTGGGATTGGCTTTGGATGCTTCATCTAGAGTATCTATTCCTCCTCTTGTCATTTATTTCGAAGGGGAGTCTCTCCCTTCTGATCAAAATTTTTCAATTTCAGTTTCAAATTCTTCTTGGACAAATGTGCATAGTAAAAAGAAACATATTTCTAATGTCGTGGTTTCATTTAATATGCCCTCAAAGGTTTTATTGTTGGGTTCTAGCTTTGTTTCTTGAACAAGTTATCTTGTTTTTTCTACTCCATCTTTTGTTGGTAGGTCCTTTCTCGCTACTAGTTTTTTTATTGAGGTTCTTGTCATGTCGTTCCTGACTAGTTAGCTATGTTCAACCAATCTATTTTGTTGAGTTGTTTTGATTTTTTTTTCACTTTGTATTGATTAGGGCCCTTCCCTACTTATCTAATCAAAAACATTATTAAGTAACAATAACTTAACACTTTGGATTAGAAAGATAATTTTAGGACAATGGAATACAACATTTTTCTCAACAATCATTTGAAGGGTTTTCACTCTAGCTCTAGTAATGACAAGAATTGACTTCATGATCATGCTAAGGAAAATAGTCAAATCAAGGATTTCAAATCTACTTGCAAAAGAGGGGATGAACACTACCCTCAATATGATGGATCTCAAAGAGAAAACAACCCTCAATTACCTCAAAGATCAAAGTTTAGGTGATGAGATTGAGAATGAAGAATATTTGTGTAATTTAACTAAATAAATGCTAAACTACTGATAATAAGAAGAAAAATATTATTTAATTACAAGGACAAATGAAAAAATAAAATCTCTAATATACAAAAACAAAAAGTGCATAAATCACAAATTTTTCCCTCAAGAGGATTAACCCTCGATCACGGACGACAACATGTCATGGGGACGTTTGTGGGCCACACTATCATCTTTGATGAAACATAAGGTAAGAGCCAAAAATTTGAGAAGTCCAACTTGTCAAACCTATACATTTGCACACAAATAGGATGAGAAAAATGTTGAGGGGCTATCTTGGGGCTTGCATTAGTTAAACCCCCATTTTGGTGTTTCTACCTCCATGGATAACCAGATAGGATCAATATCGATAAATGCATAAATTAAAAGACATGTGATAGAAACAAACCCTACAAAGGAGGATAACCCATATCACAAATGTAAAAGACATGTGATAGAAACAAATCCCACTTGAGGAGGAGAACCCCTATCACAAGTATAATAGACAAGATTAAACAGATGAGATAATATAAAAAGGGAGCATTACCAATAGCCTATGACTCCTCTCTTTGATTGATAGAAATGATGTCTAGTAGCATGCAAGAGAAGCCTTGACCATTTCTTGAGACAAAAATTTAGCAGAGTTTCAGTATGAGAGTGATAAAGCAAGAGGAGAGCAAGAGAGAGTGTATAGAATGAGATAGAATGAGAATGAGAGTGAAAAATGAGGTTTTGAGAGGTTGCGCAGGTAGGAGGAGCCGCTACTCATGCTTCCTTTCCTTTATGACGTGTGTCATAGGCAAGGGACACAAAATATTCATCTTTCAATATTAGGAAGTTCACGGATGCTAGTGCGTTGTGGGGACATCCATGCATCATGAAAGTGTCCTACTCAAAAATTTGCACAAGTTAGACATTCAGACTGCTAGTGTTTCATCATTGTTTCCTATGAAGTTAGAATCATGGAATTCTAACTTATAGGTTTTTTGTCATAAGTGCAACAAGCATAAATATGTAAGTGTGAAATTTCCACAAGGTGCAATTTTATGACACTACATTTTCCCCCCACATTAGTGAGCTAATTTTTGAGAAAAATAAGCTACACTAAAGAAGCTAAGAAGACATGAATACTAATTTTGAATTCTTACATTTTTTGTGAAAAAGGATACTGTAGAGGTCGTATAGGTTGAGTAGGTGAATACTGATGATGGTCCCAATGTTTGAGATCGATGAGGAACTAAAATTCTTAATGTGAGGTTTGGTTTTACAAAAATAGAAATTGGATCAATTTCAAAATAAGAAGAAACTACTATGGTGAGAAGAATGTTTAAGAATTTTTTTGGTGAATTGGAAGAAAAAATCAATGAAGAGGTGGGTGTAGTGTAGGAAAAGGTATCCCTTTTTCACACTTAATTTGGAAAATATTAATATTAAAATGATCTTATTTATGCACCTTAATATAGTGTTGTAATATGTATTTTACATATTCACATTAAGTTTAGGGCCTTATTTATTAAATTGGACTTAATTGTGCCTTATTTTAGTGTTGTAAGGTGTACCTTTACACTTTCACACTTATCTAGGGCTTTATTAATTAATTAATTGAGGTTAATTGTGCCTTATTTGGCCCCTTTAATTCAAATCCAAGCCTAATTAATTGCAATTTCTGAAGAGGAAGACTCGACATTCATTAATTTCATGACATAACACTCATCCTTGAAGAATGTGTGTCCTAGGTAAGTAACCTAGGACGCATTTTCCATAGGGCGAATGGGTCTTCACTTAGGCCTAGGACCTAAATTTAAACCATGTTTTTGGTAGTATTTTAATGATTTCAAATGTATATTCACATGTCGGCTTGTGATATTTGAATTTCGAGAATTAATCTTAACATATGTATAAGAGGTCATTTTAGTATGTTTCATCTAGAAAATTTCAAGATCAAGATTCACCTAGAGATTCAATCCACTACTACCATTATAAAATCATGATCTATCTATGTTCTTAGAAATCTCAATATGAAATCCATGCTTATATCTTCCCAAGGTCTCTCGGGTATTATCAAATGTTTATACAATATAGTATTTTGACTACTCCCTTTTGCTACTTGATAAATTCTACAATTTTGAACATACTTCCTAACATACTTATGTATCTGTGGCCAAAAATAATTTTCACTCACCAAAGCTACTATCTTATCCACTTCAAAATGTCCTGCTAGTCTTCCACTATGTTTCTCCTTGATCAAATTCTCCCTCATTGAACTCCTCATAATACACAATTGATTTCCCTTGAACAACAAATATTCTTGACTAAAATAAACCAACCATTGGCTTTGGTCTGTCAATACTAGTTCTTTACATGATTTGCATGCTTCACCAAAATCTGCATCATCCTCATACATATGCTTCAGTTCTTCAAAACATAATACTTTTATCTACATCTCTAGAATAAAAATTCTTCTTCTACTCAATGCATCTGCAACCTTGTTTGATTTGCCACTCTTATGCTTCAACACAAATGTATAACTCTACAAGAACTCAACCTATATCATATGTCTCTGATCCAATATTCCTTGACTATTCAAATGTTGCAAAGCTCGATGATGAGTATACAACACAAAATCTTTAGGAAATAAGTAATGTCTCCACTTCTTCAAGGCTTGAACTATGGCATAAAATTACTAATCATGAATAAACTAAATATCTTCTTCTAGAATCATTCAAATTCTCACTGAAATAAGCTATAGGTCTTCCTCTTGACTCAAAAATGCTCCTATTGCATTTTCACTTGCATCATAATCAACTTGAAATACTTTGTCAAAATCTAATAATACTAACACTAGCTATTCTGTCACCTTTTGCTTCAACAATTTAAAACTTATTTGTGCTCTAGATGTCCACTTAAAGTCCTTATCTCCACTCATTGTCTCTGTCATGGGGTGATGAATGCTACTAAAGCTCTTGATAAAATTCTGGTAGAAACTTGCTAATCCATGGAATGATCTCACTTCTCTAATGTTTACCGATGTAGGCCAATCAAAAATTTCTCTTACTTTCACAGGGTCCATCTTCAATTCTTCAACAAAAATAACAAAACCCAAATATACCAACTCTATCTTCATAAAGTTGCACTTATTGACATTAATCAACTCCTCTTCTCTCAACTTCTACAATACTTGTTGGATGTGCAACAAATGCTCTTCTCTAGTCTTACTAAAAATTAGAATATCATCCAAATAAACAATGACAAACTTACCCAAGAATTTCTTTAGTGCCTCATTCATCAATATCATGAAAGTGCTCGATGCATTGGTGAATCCAAAAGGTACTACTAAACACTCATATAATCATTCATTAAAGTCTTAAATGCAGTGTTCAATTATCTCCTCTGATTTTGATATGATGATAGCCACTCTTTAGGTCAATATTTGTGAAATTATACTTTGCTCCACTCAAACAATCCATAATGTCATCCATCCTCAATAATGGGAATCTATACTTGACAGTGATCCTATTGATTTCTCTTGAATATGTACACATTCTCCACTCCCTATCTTTCTTTGGTGCAAGTACAATAGGTACCACTTATGGGTTCAAACTTTCTTTGATTAGTCCTTTCCTCAACAGCTCTTGTATCTATCGATTCAACTCTACATTCTCTACCAATGTCATTCTATGTATTTCCTTGTTTGGTAAACTTTCTTCCAATATAAGGTCTATATGACAACTGATACTATGGACTGGTGACAATCCATCTGCTACATTCTCTGACATGATGTCTTCATATTCTACTAATAGTTCTGCTACCTCTTCATTCTTTGTGGTAGAGTTCTCTATCTCTGGACCATTTCTTTTCTTTGGGATCAATGCAAAACACATATTCTCATGCCTCAATCCATCCAAAAATTTCCTTCCATCTACCAAACATAATCTAGAAATGCCAAAAACTTCATTCTTTTCCTTCTCCTCTAAAGATATCAACTTGGTTCTCTTACCATTTGAAGTCACAATATAATTATTCCTTCTTCCATCATGACTTAATTTGTTATCATATTTCCATGGTCTCCCTAATAGTAAATGATAAGCATCCAGAGGTATAATATCACGCAATACTTCTGTTGAGATTATGGATGCACAGTCCCTAAAGCTGCAATCTTCAATGTAGGACCTTTGCTAGGAAAGATAAGATCAACCACACAGAAAGTGTTCAAACTTACGCATGCACAATGGAGATTCTATATTGATCTACATTATGAGATTGGATGATTACAAATGTACAAAATGCCCTGAATATATAGGAATGAGAGAGATGCAAGATGCAATATGATGTCATGTGTCATGATCTAACAACATGTGACAACATGTGAACCCTATCTAGGAAATTATTAAATGTTGAGATAATTTCTAGAAGGAAAAATCATCTTCTAGAAGGAAGGGGACATTACCCCATTATTAAATGATTAATTAAAAATTCAACCTACTTCATCCCAATATGATCTAATATGAAATTTCACCAAACATTTCAAATTCACCAATATCTTATGCTCATCTTGAATCCATGCTATCCTATAGGGGTTTAGATGTTTCAATCTTTCCAAATTCAACTTGGTTACCATCTCCTTTGAAACTATATTATCAATGCTACCACTATAAATGATAGCTTTACATACCTTTCCTCTAGACTTACATCTAGTCTGAACAAAATTTTCCTTTGCAATGGTTCCTTAGTTACTTCTTCATCCATCAAAGCTCTTCTAATCACCAATTATTCACCTTCCTCTAGTTTCCCAACTGAATTATAGGGGATTCAACATGTTCTTTATCCACATATGCTATTCTTCCGGTATGCTCAAGTCTTTCGGGTACTTCTTTGATGACACTTAAATGCTCTATGTCCTTCACCTCCACACTTGAAATCTAGGTTCCTTTGAATGTTCTTCTCTCATATCTCCCTTCATCTTTCCAAAATCCATCATTGTGAAAAATATTATGACCTTCTTTGTCATTGCAATCTTCTCAGCCTCTATGGTATGAATTGTGATTCTTCTCTTCACTTCGATAGGGTTTTACATCTTTATTCTACTCTACATAAGGTCTTCTTTCTCTATATTGTGATCTACTCCTCTGGAGTCTTCCTCTTACACTTCCTTTTCTTTTTTCAAACTTCTTGTTCATCTTCTCTTCCACCTTTAATGCAAACTAGTATGATTCTTCAATTGATGTCATCTTTACCAAGCTCAATTCTTCTTGAATGTTTGATCTCAGTCCATTGATGTATCTTGCAACCTTTTCTTTTCTTGCTTGACTATGTCTAGTTCTAATGATCATTTTGTAGAATTCCTTAGTATATAATCCTTCACAGATCTTTCTTTTTGTCTTTGGTTTTGCAATCTTTTCAACAATTCAGGCTCATAATATGCTGGTATGAATTGATTCTTCAGTTTGATCACCATTCTATCCTATTTGATTATTTTCTCCTTTCCTCTTCTATTTCTATCCAATTGAACTTCTTTCCACCATAATGCAACATGACCTTTCAACTTTGTGTTTGAAAATATAACTCTTTTTAGATCTTCAATTTCTTCATATTCAAAGTATTCTTCCATTTCATTGATCCAATCAATCAATCCTTTAAGATTCAAATTTCAACTCTAGGTCTTTTCCCAATTTTGGAGATCACTTTCAACATCTTCACCTAATTTGATTCTTCTTATTCTTTTCCTAGGGATTCTGCAAATTGATTCACAACATGATCTACTTCATCATCTCTTTCATCTTTTTGCCTAGGGTTTAAACCTCACCTCTAGTCGTCTTCAACTATATCTAATCAAACTTGTTGTAAATTGGATTACATCAAATGATTTTCATTGATGTCAACACAATACCATTTGGATAAGATGTTTACCAAAAGCTATTCCATATCAAGATGTTCTTTATGAGTGAATCGATGCGTTGGTTTTTAGGTCTGGATTCTACCGCAAGGCAAGCTATGACTTTGATATTTTAACTATGTCATTATGATTTATTCAAACAGTTATAATTGGGCTCTTAAGAAGCTTTGTGTTGGGAGTAGTAACTTATCTATGACAGGGTTTAACTCTGTACACTGCAGTTGTTTCTATATGTTTGGTACATTTGTGCGAGAGACTCCACACCTCCTTCTGAAGAACATTTAGATTCTATGGTTCTTATGGTTATCTCTTTGATGGTAGTATGATGAGAATATGATGTTACATCATATTCAAAAAAAAATTGACTATTTGAAGCTTTTATGTTTGGGTCCCAATCTTGGCCAACCTAACATGTATGTTATGTATTAAGAAGATTGAATCTACCTTAGGGATGTTTTTTATAGATCTTAGTTGACTTAATATGATGCACTACATGAATTATATATAAGATGTTTTTGCAGTGGAGAAATGAATGAGAGAGAATCAGTGAGAAATGGGTGTGTGAGTGTGGAAGAAAGGTGAAAGAGGATCTGAGCCTAAATGATTTGTTAGTCAGAGACCAAAACAAAATTATTGAGTGATTGTTGGGAGAAGCAATACTACTTCATATTATGAGCTTCATTTGGAACTGAATTCTACACAAGGAAGGTGTATTCCTTCCTTTCATAATTTTGGCAGTAAGCCATAACTTTTGTATTCTGGTAGTAAGCCATCTTTTGTATCTCTAGGTTGTAGCCCTGTGGATAGTGAGTCCTTCTATTGGTAGTGAGCCTCAGGCAATGAGCCATATTTTTTGTAATCAATTTTGATATTCTCTATAGTGTGAGTTAATCCTCACTCTGGTTTTTCACTCATTAGGTTTTCCACGTAAATTTGGTATTATTGTGTTCATGTGATGGTTTTCAGTTTCTGCACTTGCACTTAATGTTTAATCATTTTTAAGAAGTGTTAAGATTTTGTTATGGTAAAAGATTTAAAGGTTTAATTTGGGGACAACTAATTCACCCCCCCCCCCTCTCAGTTGTCTAGTTCAACAAGACTCGCATTTCATGCATCATTTCCAACATCTCATCCATTCTTCCAGTAACATTCACCATGGGTGATCTCACAACAGTGGGTTACACTTTTTGACTAAACTTGACATTGAAAGCAACATTTTGAGCAAAATATTCACTTTTTGACACTTATAGTAGGTAAATTGTTAGGAATTTGAAGATGATCCAAACCAGTGATTTGTGATATTTTCTCTAAAGATTCTAAATATATTTTAAAAAAATTTGTAATTTTTTTTGCATCTCCTTTGATAACTAGTTTTTAATAGTAAACAACATTTTTAAAAAGTGATGTGTACTTTCAATCGCATAAATTTTTTTCTAGAAAGGATTGAATTATGATTCTTTTGAATTTAGGTTGGTAACACTGATATTTAGGGCATCCATTTTGTTCCATAACATTTTGTTGAATATTTTTCTTTTAATTAAGTTTTAAAGTCAAACTAATTACAATTTAGACATAGGTGCACTTTCAATCACATAACTTTTTTTGTATTTATTGATTTTATTTTATTTTTGTTTGAACAAGGACATAAATATTGGTGCGTACATATTTTTCCAAAAAAAAATTTCACAAATTTACTAATTTTCCACAATAGTTTTTCACTGAACTTAATGTTCGGTGAAAAACATATGTCTAGTAAAACTAAAAAATATAATACAAATTAAAAGAAAAATATATCAAATTTATAGTTGTTAGGAAGCTTGTTTCAAGGACTATGGTTCTCCAACTTGATTAATCTATTTGACTCTATTTGCACCTCCAAATTGAGCTTTGAAAGTGAAAAATGCATTAATTTCGTAATTAAAAAAATCAAAGTAAAAAAAGGGGGGTTCATTAGAACCCCTAAAAAGACACTAAAAGTTTCCCCAAATTAGCGATTTTTTGGATTTTTTTCATGCAACACGTTTTATCAACAAATTTTTAGCTTTTCCTCCATAATAGGTGCTCTCCTTGGCGGCATCTCTCCCCTCAAATTCAGTGCAATTTCCTCAATTCAATGATATGGCTATAAGGGTTTCAACTACCTCATAATTAGTGATTGGTTGAAAACATTGTATGTAATCTGCCTCAAGTCAACAATTTTTTCACCTCAAGGAATGCCTTTAGGACTTTTAAACTCACTCTAATACCACTTCATGTAGTCATAGATGGAGGGTTAAAAAAGAATAGTCCAAATCATGCAGCTTAGAGTCAACACAATGGAAATAAGACAAGAAAATGATCTACAAATATGATTCTTTATTGAATTGGAAATCTTACATGTGTAAGGAAGCTAAGGTAGCAAAATAACTTCCTACACTAATCTTGAGAGGATAATAATACAAAAAATTTACAAATCTTTAATAGTTACAGAAACTTAAATAGAAATAAACATAAATATCATGAATACCACGGCATAGTGATTTACGTGGGGAAAACCCTTTCGAGAGAAAAACCCCACACTCCAAAATCCACCCAATATATTACTCAACAATCACAAAGATTACAATATACTTGCAAAGCAAGCTTCTCATAGGAGTATCACCACTCAAAGATCAAGAGACAAGAAGACTTCTAACAGATTCTTAGAATACATCACCGTCTCTCTCTACCGCAGCCATAATAAAACACCCTCATAAAATACCTGGTTACATTCTAAGGCAAGACATTCCAACAAAATATCCACCATTAGATCTAAAACCTAATAATTAACGGTCTAGATTTACAATGTATCATTTATCTAATGTATGTTGGCCATTTTAGTTATTTCTTGAAAAAGTTAACAATTTTTTTTTACACGCATCCCACTCCTCCCCCTTGATGCCATTATATATTAAATCAATTGGTGTAACTAGGAAATATATATATATATATCCTATCAACAATAACCTTTATATAATTGCACTACTGAATTTGACTCCATTTTCTGACAAATGTTCATTAGTCTTTCGACAAACATTTGTCGAACAACCGACGAACTAACGAAATAATTTTCGTCACCAATTTTTCATCAAAATTTTGACGAAGAATTAAATGTAAAAATAACAGCCCAAATTTTTCAATCGTTGGCATCATAAAATGGCTCTGTTGTTCATCGGAATATCGATGACAACTTCATGTATCCACTGACAAATTATAACCAAACGCAATTGCAATGCCTCTTCCAAAGCGTCGAAACAACACCAGAAATTTGTTGCCATTTCAACAAAATGGGAAAGTAGTTACGATGAAGCCTTCATCACAGCTATAGTAACTTTGTCAGACCTTTTCGATGATTCGTCGGTTGCCTTCGTTGAAATTGCGATGAAACAATGCAATTTTTTTTTTAAAATATTCTTTGAAATGTACCATCACAGAGACTCTTGGTGATGACCACTGAAGCCAACCCATCAGTGAGAGATCAATGATCAAAACAGGATAGAAAAATCACTCTGATAGTCCATGTCTTGCTGATGACTTTTGTTGGCAAGATAGATCCAATGTCACATCGATCTTACCTCTTCAAGAGTTTTAAATAGACCTACACCATGTCATTGCAAAGACTCTTGGCGATGACCACTAAAGCCAACCCATTGGTGAGAGATCAATCATCAGAACAAGATAGAAAACTCACTATGATAGTCCATGTCTTTCCGATGACTTCCATCAACAAGACAGATCCAATGCCACACCGATCTGACCTCTTCAAGAGTTTTGAACACTACTGGTTTTCAACAAGACATTATGAGGGTCTCACCAATTAAACAAGTGTCTAAGAGCAAGTTAACAGATGGAACCTATTAATTTTCTTATTTTTGGGTTCTTTAAATCATAAAATAGATACCATATTCTTGTGTAATGTACTTATATTCATATTTGAATTCAAGACCAATTGCCATTACACATTCCATTTTACTTGCATAGAGTATTCTATAAGCAATATATTAATAATTCCAAATGGTTTATAGTGTTGTACAACTCTACCTATCATCACAATTCTATTGTTCCCCCTAGAGAATCCTGCAAAGATAAGTTTACAATACCAAGTCAAATAATATGAAAAAGACTTACTTCCATACAAATTAAATGATTATTCTCACAATGGAAATTTTCTAATCACAACAACAATTCCATGAAAGGTTATCCATGATTCATAAGAGATGACTAATCATACATACAAACTGCAAGATGCATAGAAAAAGCATTACACTTGAGAACAACCAAGGGCTAACGAGGGAAGGATTTAAGAAATGTCTGGATTAAAGAGAAAATGTGTAGGGAAAATGCTGAGTAGTGTCAAGAGAATAGAGCTTGTAGAAAATATTCTTGACCTAATCAAGCTCTTGAACAACCTAAAAAAAATTAAAATATTAACACATACATGAGACATGTAATGAACTTCCAATATCTGCTATCTTTTTCATTAATGGAGAGGTAGGTAAAGGAGAAATAATCATAATTGTAACACTATTCATAGTCCAGTAAATTATGTTCATAGTTTGTGTTCAATGGACCTTAGTTTTATCATTATACTTCCCATCTAATACCATATTTTAATCCAAGGTTCAACTATCTTAGATCTAAAGAAGCACCTTCAATTAACCATTTAAAGTACTATAAAATAAGGTAAGACTTTTACTTGAGAAAGAGTGGGTACACTTGTAGGATTAAAGTTCTCACAATCATCAAGATTTATTGGCATACAGACACAACTTGCAACATATGAATTAATGGTTGACTACAAGTTAGTGAAATGGTCCTTAATATGTGACTAGTTTGCAAATTGATTGGTAGAAAATAAGGTTACAAATAGATCTACATAAAAAATTATGAGGACAAACTATTGTAATCATCAAAATAGATGAAAAGTGCAAAGGAAAGAGTCGAGATACATCTCTAGAGCCTAAAAAAAACACATGCAAGAAACATAAAAATAAATAAAAAACCAATATTTGGATGAATACAAAATGGTGCCTTTAGCAAGTGATTCATATGCTTTCACACCTGACAAGAAATTAAGAAGATTTTAGTCTTCGTCTGTGAAATTAACTACTTACAGAAAAAACCCAGAAACCAATATTATATACCTCCATGTCTAGTCGAGGGTAGGTATAAGAGAAAACAATTTCCTCAATGCAATGCCGAAAAATATCAATGTGTGTGTAAGTTTGTATTACTCAAAATATCATTTCATTTCCTAAGGAAAAATACCAAAGTGGTGTTTTAAATTTCAATCTTCACATAGGCTCCCTTATTCCTACACATGCATATACAAGCATTATTCGAGCTCTAAAATATTAAAATATTAATGATTTAATTATCTATAAGATGGAAAGTTGTTGTTTAGACATAATCCATCATCTTTTACATATCTTTATTCACTCCTAGAGCTTCAGATAAATTT
>VDFB02067903.1:0-25636 GCA_007258455.2 Sequoia sempervirens | reverse complement strand
AGAGACTATGATGTATGTTTTCAAATTGGAGGTATTTATGAAAGTCAATTGATGTTGTTGCACATGTCTGGTATCAGTTATCTGTTGAAATTAATAGAAGAATTGCTAAGTTGTCTCCGAGATGGATTCTTTCTAATTGTTTAAATTGATATGACAAGTTTGTATACAATTTATCAGTGCACACTTGCTGCACTTGTGTGATCGATTAATTGGTTCTTTCAAGTAAAGACTAAATCATTTTAGTTAATCATAGTAATCAGAGAGATTCAATTGGATTATTCAAGTAGAGCTTAGTAATCACATTCTTGCATGTTTATACAAGTTGTAAGCATAATATATGCCAGATAATTTGAATTTTCTCATAAAAGTGTTGCTCATCTTGATCTGATTTGACTCCGCATACCCAATAAGGCACCGGGTCTCCTCAGACTTCACCATTTGAACTTATTTTCAGCTTTTCCTTATAATCTATTAATCAAGCATTCATTCTTAGGATCCGTGAGCCAGAATATTGTTATCAAGCTTTTCAAGTTGGCCTAATTGTTCACTTCCATCTTCCATTATGAACAAGTTGGTACAAGAAGGTTGGATTACAAGCTAAGTCTCCAGATTATTTAGATAGGTACACCACCAGGTTTTTCAGCACCTCCAAAGTGAGTAGTTGAGTTCTCTTGACCTTGTCTATTACCCTAAAGGCACTGCATGATTGGAGTAGCTCCTCTTGAGGCTTTCTCAAATTTCACGCTTTGAGAGAGCTAATAGCTCCTATTTTAGTGCATCTGGTTTTCTTTGCAAAAACTTGAAATTCCAAGAACTAATCAATGCTTTCTATTTTGAGGTACTTTTAAATGTTGTCAAAGATAATTATATCAAACTACTGACGATGTTTGCAAGGGAAGGAGTTACTAGTGTTTTCTTTTGATTAAATTAGGCACCTAGTTTAATTAGAAGGTTAATGAACACCCTTTGTCTATTGTGCTTGTAAAGTGATAGGCCTATGCTCTCCCCTTCACTGGGTGACCAGAATTCTAGACTCACTCTTTTATGTTTTGAGAGAACCTTTAGAAGGCTTGTCGTAGTGGGGAAAAGTACTCACCCTACGAGAACGACCTAAGTGGGAACAACTAAAGCCAAGTTTTTTGACCCACTATAATCAAAACTGAATTCAAGGAAACTCATAATTCAATGGTAGTGTGCAGTGATAACCATCCCCAAAGCCTTTGTTCTAAAGGTCTGGAGTTCTCCTACGGGATTTTATTAGTTGTTGCACCGAACAGAAACCATTACTATGAACCTTAAGCGTAGAATCCAACCGAGTCAGTTTCTAAACATTTCTAATATCACAGTGCAAGGGGAGGGAAGAATCTTCCCCCAAGATACTCACCATATAACTATAAGGGATTACTGGCCAAAAGTGGAGGATTTGACTTTGGTTAAGACCCGAGAAAGGCAAAAACATGGGTGCCCTCTAGGGGGTGACACGGTTGTGTGAGTTGACATAGTTCTAAGATGTGGGTTGTGGTATTTTAAGTGACCCTTGACATTGGAAAAGTGCTTGATCTATTTTCTCTTGTTCTATACCTGTGGAAATCAAGGGAATTAGACCAAATTCTTGAATACACACTCAATGTTTAGTTCCTAGGTGGAAACAACTATTTTACAAATTGTTGATGTGTTTGAATTCATTATTCAAGAAATCGTCCATTTAAGAACACTTAATTCACATAATTCACAAACTAGAAAAACTAGATAAAAATCATTTTTTAGAAAAGCATCCACTGGAAACATCCATTTCACTAATTCAAAGCAAAATAACCAAATAGACTTTCAAAAACACTAAACACTTCCAGATTAGCACATACACTCCATATTTCAGCGCATTCACAACATCTTTTAGTGAATCTAGGTCATTTTTTGGCGCACTCACAACATCTTCTAACGCATTTAGGGAATTTTCTAGCACATCTAGGGGATATTCTAGTGCATTTGAGTCATTTCCTAGCACATATAGTCCATTTTTTAGCGCATCTAGGTCACTTTCTGGTGCATCTGTTCCATCTTCTCGCACATTTGCAAATCCTTTTAGCGCATTCACCTACAGAATACCAATTTGAATCATATATAGCGGCAGTCTAGTGCATCCATGGCTTGTTTCAGTGCATTTACTCCATTTTCTAGTGCATTTGACTCATTTTCTAGCACATTAAGTCCATCTTTTAGTGCATTTGGTGTATTCTCTAGTGCATTTGGTCCATTGTTCAGCGCATTGAGTCCATTTACTAGCACATATAGGGCATAGTCTAGCGCATCAAGGCTATTTATTAGTGCATCCATTCCATCTTTTAGTGCGTTCATACATTGTTTTAGCACATCCAGTAAACATCAAACAAGAGAGTTAAATTCACCATCTTCCCAACTGTTTGAACCAAAATTGAGGATCCTTTCTAGAACAAAGTCATTCCTCAATCACACCAGTGTCTTAAACTTGCCGAAACTAGTCCTTACAAGTGAAATTCTTCAAACCAAACTAAGATCTACCATCTTAAAGTTCCTAATCATCCAACATACCTCTTATTTTCAAGCTAAGTTTCATCATCAGGATTCTTCATCCTTCATCATGAAACAATGTTGTACAATCAGATTAAACTTAGTCTCATCAATAGAATTTATCATTCTATTTGACTTACTTATTATCCTTGGCACTCCTCCAAACAAAGATCAAAGTTTGGTCAAAACTTTCACACTTGTATGCCCGTTTTAACAAGATCCCAAAAGCAGAAACTCAAAGAAAAGGAAATTGAAACTCAGAACACCATGGTTGAGGGTGAGGAAAATCCATTTCATAGATTCCAGCAGCCTGAATATGATGAAATTACTGAAGAGGACTTCAAACAACACAACAAGATCCAAAATTTCACAAATTCATGGAAAATATTTTTGAAAAAGATGGAGAAAAATACTTTTTAATGTTAGCTAATCAAGGTATCAAACTTCCACATGACTTTGATGTTTATCAACTGAAAGGAGCACCTAAAAGGACTGAAACTAATTCCACCAAACATAGATCTAGTGGCTTCCTTAACTCATCAAATGAAAAATATGCAACAACTTCTTGACGTGCAAAGAGGAACCAAAAAACAATACTTGATACAAGACATTTTCCCATATCCTTTTGATCAAACTGTCAACATGATTCCCTTTCCCAAACATTGTGAGTTTCCAAAGTATGATAAATACAATGGTAAAAATAATCCTATAGATCATGTAAGGGAATTTTGAACCATGAACCTTGAGTTTTCATATGATGAGACTTATTTGATGAGATTGTTTCCATGAAGTTTGGGTGGCCATTGCATGGAATGGTTTTCAAAATTACCACCAGGTATTAGATCCTTTGAAGAGTTGGTCAATAATTTTTTCACTCAATACTCCTACAACATCCAACATGAGATAACCATGAAAGACCTTTGCAACATAAAACAAAAAAAGGGTGAATCATTCCTCATATTTTTACAAAGATTGAGAAGATTGTTTGCTAGATACGCTCGTCCCATACCTGAAAAAGAAAAGATGGAAATATGTATTGACAATCTAAATGATGAGATGAGCTATAGACTTGAATTACAATGTCCACGTACCTTTGAGAAGATGATTGAAAATGGAGTCAAAATTGAAGAAGCCTTGGTCAAGAGAGGAGTCTTAAAAATTTACAATGAAGGAAAAAACTTAGCAAACTCCTCCAATAATTATAACAGCAGTGACAAACCAAAATTTTGGCAAAAAAACAAGAATTCTAGTAATAACAATGGTATAGCTGAAACACAAAATGCGAAACCAGTATTTAACTTGACAACAACTACCACTAAGACCAATCAAAACAACACAAACACCAATCAAAATAGCAATCCAAGCAATATTGAATCTAAACCACCACCATATCGAACATCATCAAATCGAAGAAGATTCACACCTCTGGGATAGTCACTCGAATTGGCATTAAAGGAGCTTCTTGCAGCCAAATTTATAACACTACTAGATGCATGAGATTGGGAACCAAGAGTTAAACCTTCATGGTTGAATGATGCACATTATTGTGACTTTCACAGAAACAAAGGACATAAAACAAATGATTGCATGCAATTGAAACATTTAGTACAAGATTTGATTGATAGAAAAGAAATATTTGTAGAAGGACATCAAACAAATAATGATCATGAAGCATTCAAGAATCCTTTACCAAACTATGAAAAAGGGGGAGTCCTCTTCATCAAACACAAAAGGGAAAAATGTGAACTATGTTTATGATTCTACTATTCTCCATATTGAAGTAGTTGAAGATCAAACTAAGGACATTGAAATCAAGGGCCAAAAAGACATTGTTACAACTAATAATCCAATTGATGACATCACAATTGAGCTTGAAAAAAACATTGTTCAGCTGAAAATCCTCTCCATGACATCAACACCAAATCACATCAAATCAATGGCATCATACTAATTAAAGAATGTCAAACTAAGGAAATCGAAATCAAGAGCCAAAAAGACATAGTTACAATTGAAAATCATCACCATGATATCAACATCAAATCACATCAAATCAATGACATCATACCAATAAATCTGATCACAAATGCTCCTGCAAATGATAATCAAATTAACGTCATTAAAATTAGAGATAAACAAGACAATTTATCAATTAATGCAACCACAAGAGGGCAGGCCAAATTAATATTGAAAGGAGCTACATCTAAGACACCCATTGCCCCTACAACTCAATACAACATATTTGATCGATTGCAAAAAATCCCAGCTCAAATATCCATATTGGAACTTCTCAAAATTTCACCAACTCACAAAGAAATTCTAGAACAAGCTCTAGTAGCCACCACAATACCAAATAATCTAGAAGTTTTCCAATTCCAAGCTATGGTGGGACACTTGACCACAGCTCATCGCCTATCATTTTCTAAACATGATGATGTATCACTCACCCATCCACACAATGTTTCCCTCCACATTGAGGTTTTAATTCACAAACACCGGGTCAAATGTGTTCTAATAGATGGTGGAGTTGGCCTAAATATTTGCACTTTAAAACTTATTTGTGCACTTGGATATTCAGAAAATGCAATTGATGGTAGAAGAAAGATCACTATAAAAGCCAATGATGATGAAGAGAGATCCTCCCAAGGATTAATTGTGTTACCAATTCAAGTGGGACCAGTTGTAAAAGATATAATCTTCCAAGTGTTAGACAAGGATTTGATATACAATATACTCTTGGGGTATCCTTGGATTCATGACATGCAAGCAGTTCCATCAACATATCACCAATGTTTTAAATTCCCCTTCACTGTACAAGAGATCACCATTTCAACTGACTCCAACAATCCCCAATATTACAACACACTCAAAATAGTCCAAGATACTTTTGTGCCACATAATAGGGAAGCTCACACTCCTAGTTCATCCAACAATGAAAGACAACTAAATTCCTTTTCAAATCAGCTTGAGAAAGAGGAACAATCAAAAGATAAGGGTATCAGTGATTCTACTCCATCAAGTAACAAAAGTAAATTAAATTCTTTGTCAAATCAACCTAAGGAAAAGGTTCGGTCAGGAGACAAAGGCATTGGTGATTCCACTTCTTCAAATCATGAAGTTCAACTCAATTCCTTATCAAAATAGTTTGAAAAGAGTTAGTTAAAAGACAAAGGCATGGGTGAATATTCAATTGAGCAATCCTTGTGTCTTTCACAATTGCTACCTTCACCAAGATCCCATGGAAAACCATCTACATCAAGACAGCAATCCTCACAACCAACTACGCTCTTTGATGGTAAGTTTGTAAAATCAAGCACTTTACTGGATGAATCAGAAGAAAAGGATGTTTTAAATTGGTTATACAAATATGAAGAAGCATCACAAGCATCAACTTCCAACGTTCTAACTGAACCATATGGTAAAGGGTTTAAAATCCTAGAGAAGATGGGATATGACAGAAAAGGTCCTATTGGAAAAAGAAAAGAGGGTATCATTGAACTAATACAACCTATTATAACCAATTCAAAGGATAAAATAGGGTTGGGATACAGAGAGGAGTCAAAAGAAGATACCAAGTAACAAATTGTTGAGTGAATCCTGCAATTACGAGATAGTTCTTAAATAGATTCCAATGAATATGAATGGGACTCACTCTCTGAAGAGTCCTTTCATGACAAAGAAATTGATGTGATACAAAGGCATGCACCAACACGTATGGAGCGACAAAGCTCGGGGTTTAGACCACTTGAAATTGGATCACAGCATATTGATGACTCAAGTGAAGACGATCAAACTTCGAGCGAGATAGATTATTCAGAGGAGAGTAATGTCATAGACCTTGACATTGTTATCTAATACTTTGACAACGTTTCTGTCATAACACTCACCCCTTTTGACCTGAACCAATCTAATGATTCTTTTCCATTGGTACACCTCAAACTAATTGACTGGGACCAAACTAAGTTGCTTGATATACCTATCTTTCCAAATGATGATGCCATTGTAAACTTCCTTTGCTCTGATAATCCTGAAACATGTTCCATCATTGAATCTCATAACAAAGCTTTAGACAAGGGGAGTTCCAAATCTCTCAGCTGCAAAATGAATATCAAAAATTGATCTAATGGTGAAAACCATTTAATGGCAATATTAGATCAAGAAAAAGTAAAAATAAAAGAGCGCATCTAATGGTGAAAACCTCTCTAAGGCACCAAAAGATGGGAGATTTGACACTCTTCCCAAACACTATCATGAGAGATCTTCAATGCTGATTGAACCTACACAATCCATCAACATTGGTAAAATTTGAAACAATGAAGACCCTACATCTGGCAGCATCCATGACAGAGGAAGAAAAACCAAGCTTCACTAAGTTATTTGAAGAGATACAAATCAACTTTTCTTGGTCCTACACTAATATGCCAGGCATGGATTTAGAGCTTATCATGCATCATTTATCTCTACCACTGGAGTGAAGCTAGTGAAGCAAAAGTTTGAGAAAAATGCATCCACACATTGCCCTTCTAGTAAAAGTTGAATTGAAGAAACTATTGGATGCATGATTTATCAAACCCTATTGACTATGTTGATGGATCTAGAATATTGTACCAATTTCAAATCTAACCACAACATCAGGATATGTACAAATTCTAGAGATCTTAACAGAGCTTTCCTGAAAGATGACTTTCCTTTGCCTAACATTGACATCATCGTAGATTTGACAGTAGGTCATGAAATGCTATCACTCATGGATGGATTTTTAGGTTACAATCAGATAAAAATTGCACCAGAAGACAAAGATAAAACCACTTTCACATGTCCATGGGGTACTTTCTATTGAAACGTTATGCCTTTTGGGTTGAAAATTTTTGGAGCAACATATCAATGAGCAATGAACACTATCTTTCATGATATGATGCACACTTTTATGGAGGATTATGTAGATGACTTGTTGGAAAAATCATTCACTAGAGAGGGACATCTAGAAATCCTAGATAAAATCTTCACTCGGTTGGAGAAATTCAATGTGAGGTTAAACCCAAAGAAATTTGTATTTGGTGTGACATCAATTAAACTCTTGGGATATATAAGGGTATCGAAATGGATCCTGTGAAATTCAAAACAATCATGGAGATGCATCCTCCTAGGAATATCAACCTATATCTTTACAAGGACGATTCCAATCTATTAGAAGGTTCATTGCACAACTAGTAGATAAAACTCATCATTTTAATCACTTGTTGCACAAGAACGTTTCTTTCAAATGGGATGAAAAATGTGAAGCCACTTTTAATCAACTAAAACAGCATCTAATGTCTCCAGCTATCCTATTACCACCAACTAAAGGAAAACCATTAGTAATATACATAGCAACAACAGAGGTATCTTTGGGCGCTCTATTGGCATGGGAAGATTCTGTGGGAAAAAAGGGTTATTTATTACGTTAGCAGAACCTTGAATGACTATGAAATCAACTACACATTTATTAAAAAATCTTGTTTGGTGGTTGTATTTGCTACTCAACAACTAAGACACTACATGTTTCCCCATACCATCAAACTCATAGCAAAAATTGATCCATTGAAGTATCTACTCAGCAAAGCCACCCTGACAGGAAGACTAGCCAAGTGGGTAATGATATTGAGCGAATTTGGCATCTAGTATGTAGACAGAAAAGCAATCAAGGGTCGAGTAATCATTACAAGATGATCATCCAATGAGCATTGAATTTCTAGACGCATATTTCCTTATCATGTCAGCACAACAGTGGATGTTATATTTTGATGGATCTTACACACAACATGGATCAGGTACAGGAATCATATTTGTCATGCCTCAAGGACATACAATTCCAATGTCCTACAGGTTAATGTTTTCATGTACTAACAACACAGTTGATTACGAAGCACTCATCATTGGTATCAAGACAGTTGTAGAGTGGAAGATCACAAAGTTGTAAGTCTATGGCGATTCCCAACTAGTCTTAAATCGAGTGAATGATGATTACCAGACAAAAGATGATAAATTAATGTCATATAAAAGAATGGTGGATGAATTTAAGAAGTAATTTGTGGATATCAAATTTGAATAGATTTCCAAAGGGGATAACAAATATTTTGATGCTATGGCCACCATTGCTTCTCTCCTATAGATACCTGAAAAATGAGCTCGTTATAGTTCGTAGTTGGGTTTCAGGCTGATTTTAGCCTCTCCTGGTAACCCTTTGGATCCCCAGGTCACGCTACCATCTAGTCGAGGTTGATGCTTCTATCTATGGGAAGATATACACCTACTTAAAAGACAACACCCTACCACCAAATCTATCCACAGAGCAAAAGAGTAGGGGTTTTGTTCAGCAAACAGCTCTACGTACCGGTGTGTGTGCTTTGTAGGCCCGGGGATGGCCCAGGTGAACATGCTCGCCGGATGTTGGGCGTGTGGATTTGAAACCACCACTTTACATGAGGTTCATGAAGGTATCTATGGAACTCATTCAAGTTGACTAACTTTAGCTAAGAAACTCCTACACTTGGGGTATTACTGGTCCAATATGGAAAAGGAGTCTTTTCAATTTGTCAAGAAGTGCCATAAATGCCAAGTCCATGGAAACCTAATACATGCACCAACATAGGAATTACAACCTTTTGCATCAACATGGCCTTTCTATCAATGGGGACTTGACCTTGTAGGAAAGATTCATCTGTCATCTTCCAAAGGGCACAAGTTCATCATCACAACCAGGTACTTTTACAAAGTGGATTGAAGTTGTTCCTTAATCTCCATCACCAAAAACAAATTGCATCCTTCATCCCTAAAATTACATTGCTCTGTCCAATTTGTGGGTATTCCTCAATCCATTTATTAAGCGACAATGGTAGACCTTTCAAGAATCGGGATGTCCAAGAACTCTGTGAAAGGTTTCATATCTATGTCATTGATTTTCCACACCTTACTACCCTCAGGGAACTAGCCAAGTAGAGGCCTCAAACAAAACCATTCTAAAAAATATTGAAGAAAATTGTCAATGATATTGGATGTGATTGGCATGTTCAACTGAACCTTGCTTTGTGGGCTTATCATTCTAGTATCTGCACCCTAACAAGAGCTACACCCTATGCTCTAGTTTATGGATCAAAGGCCATTTTACCTATTGAGGTTGAGCTACCATCCCTATGAATGTCTTTGAAGGGAATTATCTCAAAGGAAGATTATAGAGTATCCAAGCTACAAGAGTTGGAACAATTGGATGAGCATCGTCAGCATGTGTAGTGGAACATCCCCGAAATCCCTACTCCCGGTAAGAGGATGTCCAAAAGTTACAATCACAGAGTAAAACCAAGAACATTTCCGGGTTGGTGACTTGAGGGTCCTAAAGAAAATCCTAAATATTAATCAACAAGATGTCCAGAAAGAAGTTTGAACCAAATTGGCTGAGGTCATTTTGTTGTGGTATCAATCTATGGACACGGAGCCTAATAGTTGTATTCACAGAAGGGACCCTATTTGGCAGACCCATCAATAGCACCATCTCAAAGTTTCACATAAATTTCATCCAATGCATAGTTCGTCTTGAAAAATACAAAAAAGAAATGCCCTAAAAATGGTGCTGCGGTGAAAACCACAACAGAACAGCGTCTTAATTTGAGGAAGTAACGAAAAAAAGTCAAAAATATAAAGAATATCAAAAAAATTTGAAATTCAAAAGTAAAAATCATAAAATCAAAAATCGCCGTCTAAAAGTTACGAAAATAAAACAAGTGGTAAAAGAAACACGGCTTGAGGGCACTATTTGTGGTAGGTTAGATTTTCCATCTATTCCAGGCGTATTACCAACCATTTTACTTACGCCATCATTACATGTCATGAAAGCCTCCGTGGCCTGTCCCTAGCATCGTAGTCGTGTCTCACCCTAGACTAGGGGCAAAATCCTAAACTCACTAGGGGTAAATAAACTTTGAGCTTAAACCAACAGACAAAAAAACAGTTAGAAAAACACAACGATCATGGTGCACCTTAACCTTGAACAAACATCAATCACAATCATGAACACATCACAACTAAATCAATTGAATGAAAACAAATTTAAATGGACGATGTTCCTTCTGAATCTTGCATTTATTACTTTGTCATGAGTGTTCAACTGTTGTACTTTGATTTTTGTTATCATATCTATGGATCACCTTGAGGATGTCTTGGGCTGGGAGGGAGCTAGGAAGGTGTTTTTCTTTGTCTTTTTTGTTTCGAGCTAATCCCGTACTACTGTGCAAAATTGTCATAAGGCGTGCTCTACAAAGTATCACTGATGAAATTTTGGATTTGCATGGGAAAACAATTAACTCTTGTTTGTTTATGCAAGGAATACTCAGGTCATCTCGGTTCAATTATACCTAGATTCTTGTGTTAACTTGCACTATCAAAAATCATGAAAGTAGTACTAAGGTCATCATGGTCTAATTATACCATCAATTTTTGTACTCACTATCAACATTTTAAAGGCTCAATAATGATAAAAGCATGACAAATCGGCTATTACGATGACAACATTTTCATATTGAAATTTGCATGGTTAGGGTAGACTACATCCATGTTAGTTTTGCATCTACAATATAGATTTTCCAAGGTTGGCATAATTTTCAAAATTATGTTATCTCTATCATTAATGGATTGAGTATGTTTGACATTAACAAAAAAAATATCATTCTCATGTAGTTGCATAATCATTCACATATCATACATACATTAGAAAAGATTATTACATCATTTATCGATCCATACATTACATCATGATATTTGCATTAGAAAACACAAAAAGAAGTGCATTACATCTCATTTGCATAAATAAATTCATCTCATATAGCATAATCAAATCCGTCCATAAAACATATGGAATCATCATCCATACATCATCATATCATCATTGCATCCATACATAATCATATAAGAATCATATAAACATCACTCACATATAACGTAGAAATTAAATGCATCCATCAAAGGTATTCATTGCACAAACATATAGACACCATATAGATCCCTAATCATCATTGCATCTCCTATAAATCTCAAAATCATAATGTCAAGTGTACAATGATGTCCAAATATGTAGAGAGATATAACATAAAAAAATGGTAGAAACCATAATGTCTCAACTGAATCAAGGTATACATCATGTCTCAAGTACATCAAAAGTGATCATAACAAAGGCTATGTGCTACTGCCCCTAGACAATGCTAGCCTTGTGGCTCCTGCTGCACCACCTGATGGTCTTGCACCTAGATCTATGTGAGGTGGTGGGCCAATGACACCCCTGTTGGCAGTCCTAGAATGAGTGAAAGCATTGGTGGACTGAGCATAGTTGACCCAATGCTTAGGAGGCACTACCTCATGATATTGTCCCCTATAGTACTCAGCCTCCCTAGTGGAGAGTTATAACTCTCTAAGATAATCTGCCATAGAGGTGCCCTCAGCCACTCTCTGTAGTCACTTGGTCAGTCCCTCTGCCTACTCACACTATTGTCTCAGGCTATCTCTCTCTGCAATGAGTGTAGTGATCTATGTATGTGCCTATGTATGTACTTGTGCTTGTGCCTATGCCTATAGTTGTCCATGTATCTATACAAGCTGACCCTCTAGAGTTTGTACCTATGCCTACAAGGCAACTATTTATTTTTTCTACTATTGTGAGGGTAACTGAAGCTAAATGTGCTATTGTGATGTAGCTACCAGGGATCTCCTCCTCTGGGTTACTCTAAAGTCTCGCACATCTAGCATTGGTTCGCCACCACCCTCACCTCCATCTCCACTATCACCATCTCCACCACCTCCACCATCTCCATCACCATCATCCCCATCATCACTGCTTTCTCCCTCCTCCTCCTCATCACCTTCTCCACCCCTCTTCTGTCTCGGTGCCTGATCATCATCTAATAGCGGTACTAGCTCATCCAGACTAGATATCCTCAAGAATGGATGTGAGAAGAAGTAATGGGAATACTCCTATGATACAACGGCCTCTATAATCTCTGGATGGTACTCCCAAATAATTACATGTAATCTTTGGTACTCCTCAACCATTGCATCATACGATAAAGTGGGTCCCCACTCTGGTATATCCTATTGTTGGTGTGCATAAAGAGCAACTCCCTGGGGCATACCCTATACTTGCCCATACTATCAAAGCACTCTCCTAAGTAGGAATCTCTCCATAACAAATGGTGTCCTCCCAATCAATAATTTAGTTGTGCACACATAGGGCATCTTTTTGTCATCCTTTGGCCACCACTCATAGTCTAGATATGGCCTCCATGTAACTGTATCGAGATTTTCCAACACCCTCCGCCAGTACTCTATATTTCCCAACTTATGCTGGACAACTAGACTTGTATATCCATGAACGTATGGTCGACCCTCTTGACGTTGTCTCTTAGCCACTGGATGGGTGACCACTATATGCTCCCATGCCCATATTTGTAACAGTGTGACCCCAGCTAACATACAGGCCCCTCTTAGATAAACAAACTAATGAAGATCATGGTATAAGTGAGCTAGCATGTAGGAGCCCCAAGCATATCAAGTCCCCTATGTGATCATGCTCTCCAAAATTCCAACCCCAACCAACTAAGAGTCCTTCTGACCTACGGTTGAGACATAGAAATCCTCCAATAAATCCAGCAAGAACACATGGCAATGTCGTGTATGCATCAACCATCTCTCGCCATGGAATCTCATAGCCGTAAATCTCATCATCCTCAAAGACTCTCTGCAATGCATATGTACCTCCCTACTCAATGGAATCATACACAACTAGCTCACCAATAATTGGAATCTACAAGATCCAATAAACATCCTCTGGTGTCATCGTCATGTCACTAGTGGGTAAGAGGAAGGTGTTGTGGTCACTATGCCACCTCTCTGCCAAAGCGGTCAAAAGTCCCTTAATAATCCTATGCTAGGGCATATCTATCAAACAGGTCAATTTGCATCATCCAATCACATTTAGATCAGCCTAGCCTAGATGTGAAATCAAATCCCAAGTCCTCGGGAAACGCTCCCACAACATGAGGACTATCGAATGCTCCTATCATCATAGCATATTGCAAATCAAAAATCTTATCAATCAATCAACCTATCAATCTAATCAGCTCTGATGAGATTTTGATTAAATCTCATGAGCATCTATACTTGATCCTCACCTATCATGAGGTCAATCATCATTATCCTATCATTGATCCTCACCTATCATGAGGTCAATCATCATTATCTTATCATTGATCCTCATTTATCATGAGGTCAATTATCATCATCCTATCATTGAATCTCACCTATCATGAGATCAATCATCATCTAATCTATCATCATCATCAAACATCATCAAATCACAGGTTGACACAATCAATAATCATCAAAATCAAGGAGTCTACTCAAAATTGTATCATTTTTCCCTAGATAAGCTAAAATAGTTTTTGAAAGCGCTAAAAACAAGGATGCACCAGATAATTCTACCCATGCACCACAATAGGGTCTTTGTGCACTAAATTACCAAATGCACCATCAAAATTCATCAATGTGCTACATCATTCATCGGATGCGTTAAATCATGACCTACATGTGCTATTTCACCAAATGCGCTAAAGTTTTGACCAAATGAGCTAAAAAGTTTTGTCTATGTGCTAATCTACTTGATGAGCTATAACAGTGACCCAATGCACTAAATCAGAGTCTGAATGTGCTAAAACACAAAAAGACATAATTCAAACATGAAAAATAAGAGAAAAATGATATTCAAATTCACAAGGAGGTTTTTTGGGGTACGTACCAAAGGTCCATACACGGTCGGGCGATTGTGACATCACACGCACTCGAATTGGTGGGTTTGGATCGGAATCACCATCTTGCTCCAAATGCTTAATCTCTCAATCACTCCAAAATTTTCAAAATGCAAATGCACAAATGAGCTCAAATCACATCCTTTTTACCTTTTAAAGGGTAATTAAGTGGGATTAAGGTGGGATTTATTTTATTTTTCAAAAGGGGCCTTAATTAATCAATTCATCACTCGGCAAATCCACTATTATTTTTTGGGAGATAAATCGCTTTAGTGTCATAAAATTTGAAATCATCATCAAATCATAAAAATTTCAAAAATCCTACAAATTCAAAAATTCACCGATTTATCTCCTGAGGGGGCATATATCCATCATCACTCAAAAATTAGTGTCTAGGACATATCGAAAAAAAAATTTCTACACTAGAAGCAAAAAATTTCTTTGAAGCAATGTGTAAACACATCACCTCAAAGAGGGGCAAAATGTACACACCTAAAATTGGTCATGATAATTAATTAATTAAATACAAGTTATTTAATTAATGAACCTCTTATTTCGTCTACTTATAAATAAATTCTACATTTGTTTATATAGTGCACACTTTCTAATTCTTCTATCTTAAATCATATTCCTCTAATTTTAATTAAATAAACAAATGTCAATATTTTATTTTATTTAATTAATATCTTCTTACTAAATTTGAATAATTCCAAATTTGAATTTAGTCACATGTCTACAAATTTTCCTCTTGCCACCTCATCAAGTGTCTTATGAATTTAAATATCCTTGATATTTAAATTGGAATATCCTCAACAAATTTTGAAACAAACTTGAGACACTTGGCTCTTCCATTCCATTTATTCCTCTAAACACTTGGAAACGTGTTCTATTAAAGGGAACACTCTCATTGATTCCCTCTAACTTCTTCATCCTCCACCATTCATCTCTCCAGCTAAAATCCTAACCATTGGTTGCTGCCACATCACAATATGCCTTGGAAATCCTATAAATGCAGCCTCATTCTACAACATTTTATATCCCAACTTTGAGAAAACTTACTATGTGAATTTTTCATGAGAGCATTTAGTGTTTGAGCATTTAGCAATTAGCATTTTAGAAGCATATTAATTTAGAATCATGTCTTAGTTAGTAGTTGCATTTCCATTATCATAGTAGCTTCATACATCATTATCATAGCATAATCTCCATTTTTATACAACAGCATCAACATCACTATCATAGCAACATTATCATGTAGATCAATCAATTAATCATGTAGGAACAAAATTTCTTGCATTTTCCAACATTTCGTTCTTCAGGTTGTCATTCTAAAAGGTCATAGTGCACAAAACAATCTGAGAGCCATTATGATTTCATGAATCCTTGGAGATAGGAAACAATGGAATGATTTTAGGGAATTTGTTGTGTTTCAATCTAATTAGTTTTGTGATTCAATTCTCTAATATAATATGTTTCATTGATTGTGTGGTTTTATTACTCATTTACTCACATTACACAATTCACACAATACACCATCAAGAAATTATCTAAACTACTTGTGAAGCACAAATTCATAAATTTTAGTTTATGGGAGACACAAAATTCTATTGTGCCTAAGAATGATGCACATGTTACTCACAGGTCAAGATTTCGTATAAAAAGGATGAAAGAGTCTCAGATATCTTCCACTATCATTTTTGTAGATGAGGATCTCAAAGAAAGGAAAAAAAAATCCTTTTGCAGTAACTCCTATTGGTAAGGAAGGTAGTCTTGTCATGGTAAGACCGACCCCAAAGGAATCTATAGGGGTTTCAATGAATGAAGGTATTTCCAGTTCAAATAGCAGATACATCAACAACATAATCATGTAATATTCTATGTTCATAGTAGACAATGGCACACATGTCAAGAGGATGTTGGTGCAAGAAGTGTTTAAGGAGCAGTGAAGAATGCATAGTACAATAAAGTGAAGGAATTTGTAAAAGAACACTAACACGGGGATATGAAATTTTCAAGGTTGCAATAGTTGGGGCAGTATACTATGAAGATAGTGGTAAAAGATTCCAAACCTTAGATGACAAGTGATTCAAGGAAAAGATGTGCCTTTTAAAATAAAAAAGGATAGCTAAAGTGCAAGATGTACAAGTAGACAGTGCAAAATTGCAAAAGTTCTTGTACAAGTAGATGCTCAATGAATCACTCCCTGCAAGAATCATCTGAGAAGAATGAGTGTGGACATGCTTGCATCATAAGTTTCAGTTAGTCCTTGTGGGAAAATTAGTATGATATAACACTCAAATCTATGATAGAGGACAGTTTATAGTATAAAGAATGAGGACAGTCTTTAAAATGGTAGTCACCGTGGTTGCATATAAAAAGTGTTACATGGTAATAGTCATATATGATAGTTTCCTTAACTTTTGTGATTAAGGTCTATGATTCATCAACCTACATGTATAATGAAGGTTTCTCATTGGCAACGAAAGTAATCTTCAAAAGAAAATGAAATGGAAAGTGAGGGTAATCTCAAATGACAATGGACTCACCAAATAATTTCTATCATGATAGAGGAAAGACCATCAAGTTCATGGCAGCAATTAGAAATGCAACTTACCACATGAAAGGAAATATACAAAAGTAACTAAGAAAGCATTGAAGGTATTCATATGTATAAGGAAAAAGTAGGAATGGATGCATTTTAAGTGGGAAATATATTAAAATGTTGAGTTTCCTATGGATGATCCAACCACCAAAGAGGGAAAAAAAAAGACACAGATGTTTTAATTGAAATATTTGTTGAAATATCATCCAAAGATACTGCAAAAAGTTGTAGAAGACAACCGTAATAGAGGTCAAGTTGAAGATAGAGGAAAAGAGTGAGCAAGCAGGTCATGGTTTCAAGAGATATAAGGATATTAGACTCAAAGGACACAAGGGAAACAAACTAACCTAGTCAAAAGGAGAGTATGGGACTATTATAATAGGCTATGAAGAGGTAAACCTATGTATGAGTAAAGTGACAACATGATATCCAATGGAAGATAATTTCCATAAATTCGATTTCTCTAGAAAAATTGACCTCTAGTTGTCTTAGAGCTGCAAAACTTATGAGTTTCAGCAAGTGGATGTTTTTAGGTCTTTTAAAGCTTTAAAGAAGACTTAATAATGCAACTTGTATTCTTTAATAAAGGAAAAGGACTTTTTCCTATGCCTATCCAAGGTAGTTACAATGAGTTTAAAACATGCCCAATTATCTTGTCAAGAGTAGTTAAGGAAGTTTGATGGAGTAAAGAGCAGTTAAGGGGAAGATGAGGTAAGAAGAGTGACAAGGATAGTAGCTGAGAAGACATAGGGGGGTAGTTTGGATGAGTTGGATAATATTTGAAAATATCTAGGGAAAAGTTAAGCCAGTCAAAGAGTTTTTGAAGGCATCTAGGAGCTGACTTGGTTATCACTTTATTCCTCAACATATAGCTACAGTTACACTTGAAGCAATCATTGAAGACCACTCAGCTAAGCCCTCAAAAGACGTTTTGACCTTTTTAAGTAGTTGTGACACATGTAATATGTTTATTGCAACTTGAAAATAAGGCTTAGGAAATTATTGTTAGTAAAAGGCACGCCTAGTTTCATTTGAAGTGAGTTCTTTTCACTTTGATGCAACATTGTAAACTTGGCTAAAGTTTCTTTCTAGTCATTTTTTATATTGTAACTCATATTTTCAATTTTTAGACTGAAAAAAAAAACTTTGTAACACATTATCAAGAAAGAGATACATATTCTCAGATCATGTATTGTTGTAAACACATTTTCTATCAATGAAAACAAGCATTTTGGCCTTCAAAAGTTTTGTTTTTGTTATGTGTGTGAGGTAATTGATGGATTTTTTGTGATTTTTATGTGCAAATCCTAGAATGAATGTCTTACTTCCATCATTTTCAAGCATAAAAGATATATTTGTGTAGGTTATTGTTTGTGTCATAGTTCAAACTGGTGTTAGTTGTGAAGAAAAACGCACATTCTTCCTTCTAAACTACAATAAACATAGACCTTCAATGAAATACTCATACATAGATATGTCAAACACTTATGTTGTGCATAAGTAGCTGAAAAATTGATTAGTTGTATGTCAAAACAGCAATCCAAATTCTGAAAAAAGGTACATTTTCAGTGCATCGCCTTAGTAGTAGATTCATTTCAAGCAAACCTTTCTACCTTTTTCCATCAAGTTAAGTATTAAAACAGTTATTTTGGGTGATAGTTCCAAGGGAACCGACGCTCTCTGGAGGTTCTCTTCCATCATAGGTGACCCACAAACTTGGAAGAGATTCAATGTTTCACTAGTAAGCTAAGTTTCTACAACTTAGCAGGGGCACATACTTAGGTGATAACAACAAGATAATCCTTTAAAAGGTGTATAGATAATGAATAATACCTTTTCTCTCTCATAAAACTTTCCTATATTTTTAAGGCCTTTTCCAAGAGTTGAAACACTAAAAGAGTAGGCATCAAACCCTAAATGACAATCCTATTAAGTGTGACAAATAGGTGTACATAAGATGATGATTCAAGTTGAGGATAGAGGTATGAAAAAAAAACCATGTGACAAGGCAATGATAATAGTGTGTGGAGTAAAGACAATGATAAAAGTGTGCCTAAGGACTATGCAATTTATGGCAATCAATATCTTGTATGACTGTGACCCAATACATGGACTATGAGATCATGACAATGAGAAATGTATGGATAGAATTGATTTAGGGTCTATGAAAGAACTAAATAATGTGTGTTGACTATGAAAGGATAGTGAATGAAAACTTTTGATCACTGAGATAATGGATAGTAATTGAAGAATTTGATCAGTTAGATAATGGACCATGAATGGAGGTCAAGTGATAATGAGTGGATGTTTGTATTATGACCTAAGGACTATGCTTGAATCAAAGATAGTGATTTATAACCTTGAATGTGACCTCAAGATAGTCATAACCCTATGACTGTAATTAATACTAGTGACATAGTTTTAACAAGGTAGCAATTTCTTAAGGGTAGTGACTTCAATGAAACATATGACAATCACCAAAGGACTAATGGACAGTTTCATTTCATAGAATGAATTTGCAAGATGAATCAATAAGGATAATGACCTTGACCTTGTCAAAATACTTTACGACTGTGATTTACCCTAGTGATTGTAACTAATTCCTAAGGATTGTGTAATTTATTCATAAAAATCAATGACTAAGATGGACAAAGGCTTAGGATGATGAAGACAGTGAAAAATGGATAGTGCCTTATGATTATGAATGTAACTTTGTAAATATTCCTATTTACTATCATGTGCCATTAACAAACCTTATCATTGTGATGCGAATGCACTATGTCCTAATTACAGTGATCTATCATGCATAAAGAATGATAACGTTCAAGAAAACTCATGTATTAGGTTTTGTTATGATGAGGCACAGTTAAGGTAAAAATGTCATGATAGTGTTGTATGACTTTGTGAGATTTTTTCACTAACTTTATGACTTTGTGAATCCTTGATTGTTATTCATGGTAAGTATTGAAGACCTTTGATCAATGATTGGTGACTATAATAAATATTTGTGAGTGCTAATGGACATTCAATGTTATCTATGACTGTGAAACCTTATGAAAATGACAATAGCTTAAGGAGATGTTGACAGTGACTTTGAAAAAAAATGGCTTGCATAATTTGTTCTAGAAACTCATGGTTGGGACCATGACATTGATGAAAGGTATGAGTGACAAAAAAGAGGGCAGGCCATGAATTTTCAAGAAGGACAGTGCCTCAAATATGAGTTTGCAAATGTAGTATAGTGATGAAGAATGAACACCCTTGATGCAAGCAACTAAATACAATCACCTTGTAAACAAAGTGAGGGAAATCACATGAGGAATGTAGGGTTTGAATATAGGAAAATTTAGATGTGACTTCACACTGAAAGTGTAGACCATGATGTTTCAAATTGAGGACAAAATTTATAAAGACATCAAAGGGACATTCAAGAGAATTAAATGATATTTATGGCAATCATCTCATGTGCATAAAAAGATAGTTATAGTTAAATTGAGAAAGGAAGTAAATATACAAAGATAAATGGAAGTTCTTGAAAGCATGCACCATTTAATGGTCTAAAGCTTCTCCTATGCCACCTTGAAGGACTAGTCATCTTCAAGTAGTTCTATATCACCTATCATCATGCAAGAACATTCATGAGCTTTCTCAAGTTGATGGGAGTTAAACATTCAATTTGGTGATTCTTTCAATTAACTTTTAGGCTTGATTAAGAATCCCACATGGTTATAGTAGAGTTAAGTGGAGTTTGAGTCCAAAAGCATGTAATTTGAAGTAGTTTGGGGTCCTAAAGTAGGTGCTTTTTTTCCTTGTACACCCAACAACCTATAGTTTCATGCAAATTGGTTTAAGACATTAATTCCTATCAATTTCATGCATATTTGAGAAGATCAATTCAATTTCAGTTGGGGGCACACTTCAAGAAGCATGTAAAGGGAAAAGGTCAAAGCCAAACTAAACTCACTCATCACCAAAGTTTGCATGATTTGCTTCCAGTTTAGAGGGAGTTCCACATCCAATTAGCTCTCAACTCATCATGCAAAATCAACATCTTCCACAAGGTTCAAGTTCAGTTAAGATAAATAGGTTTTCTATAAAGCCAAGTATTCAACTCTTTTTAGAGTCACTTCTTTCTATGCTTTTTTTTTCCTTATGCAAGAGAAGATATTGTAACTCAATTTGAGAGATATTTTTCAACATAGAGCAACATTTTTTATGTATTTCAGTATTTTTTCAAGACTTGTAAGAGAAAAACTACTATTTCAATAAAAGCAACTAGGGAAAACTTTAGTGGTGAATGTTCGCTAATTGGCGAATTCTAGAAATCGGCCAAGTTGAAATTGGCGAATTATTCGCACCCAACATGGTGTCCAAATCGCCCAGATTTTATGAACTATCGGTCCAATGCATGTCCATTCACCAATGATTTTTTTTATGAGGCATATTTAAGCAACAAATTCTCCATAATAAGCTATGTGTTTCAAATGGATCGACTAATATTTTCACCTGGAATCTCAGAAGCATGTAATAAAACACCTACATATTTTCCAATACTATTACAGCAACATTGTATCAAGACCCATTTCACCATTCAAGGTGCAAATAGTTGCTTTGAAATTACATTTAATGAATTAAAATTTATAAATAGTTGCTTATGAGGACCTATTTCACCAATAACATTAAAAAGAAATTACATTTGAGGACACATTTTTCCTTGAAAATTACAACATATCATTGTATAAGCACATAGGATTCACCAAATTTTTAATATACCATTTAAAAATCTCACGGAATTCACCAAATATGGAATCATGGATTGATATAAATACAATCAAAAGTGTCATTTATTCTTACACATTTTGTTCAGTTATGAGGTTCTACTTCTTGATTCAGAGTTAGTATTAAACTAAAAACATAGACTTAAAGGTGATTGATCATTGTTTCTTCATAGTGTTATTAGTTATAATAATAGAAGTTTTTCTTTATCTCTTTTCCATTCTTGCATCGGTCAAGAATGATGATATTGACTGAGGAATGGGATCTATCTTTCATTCTTAAACAAAGAAGAAATTTTTTTTTTCCTAATTTTGGTCAGTGAGATCAATATTTGGCGACTCTAGTAGCAGGGTAAGGCTCATGGCTCCTGTGAGGTGGTGAAAGAGACTAGGAGGCCATCAAAACACCCAAAACTTAGATGTACCATACAATCTTACTTTGGAATTGCCAAAGCTTCTAATCCATCAGGTCAAGATGGAGCTACATCATCAACTCTTCCACCAAATATTGGTAGCATTCACAATACCTCACTACCATCGGAAGGTCAAGTTGATATTGTCATTGAGTTAAATCAAAATGTATCAAATGAGGATGGAAATACCACATAAGATGTTCCAAGGGATACTGGGCTTGGTTACCGGAATGAGATAATTGACTTGGATGAGGATGATAATGTTGGTAGCAAGAAAAGAAGAAGCAAATCAAAATGGGCGAGTAGAAATGACAAGGAATTTTCAACTTGGTTGGTTTTCAGCACCCATTCATTGTACCAAGAGGGATTGACAATGCAAATGATATTGAAAAGGAAACATTGGCCAAATGCATGATTTTAGAAGTTGGAAATGTGGAAGATCCAAGACGTTGTAGCTAAAGATTGACAAAATGAAAAGCATATTAGTAAAGTTTATGAAAAAAAATCATAGACGGAAAGGAACAATTAGTCGTACGATGAAAATCAAAGAAGAATGTCTTCATGTTAGGTATGCCATGGATTATGAAGATCATGAAAAAATAATTTTGAACATTATTGAATGTAAAGGTACACTTGACACTCAATTTGGAAAAGCAATGGAAGCAACAAATATGTCAAAAAATGTTCAAATGAGTGTTCTTTTTCATATTTTGTCTAGAGGGTGTCCTATGACAAACTACCTAGAATATTCTAGTTTATTATCTTTTTTGAATGTTCCTCACTAGATCCCCTCTCACATTGGTCAGTAAACATTGGATGGGAATGGGAAAACTGTCTTCCTGTTGTTGAAAAGGAAGATTTAAAGGAGAAAGTAAAAGAGTCAAGTTTCATTGCATTATTTTTAGATGAAGTTACTGCGGTAGACAATACTTCTTGGGTCTGTATGCATTTGTATACTATAGAATGACATGTTTTCCAAAATCATATTCTTTGTGTTCATAAAATGAAGGACAATTCAACATCGTAACATCTATTTGAACTAGTCAAGAAATTTTTGAATGAAATTGCAGGTATGGATAAGTTTACAATTGCCAAAAAGTTGGTGTGTGTAGGAGCTGATGGAGCTGTAGTGATGCAAGTTCAAAGGATCAGTGTTTGCACAAAGTTACAAACTACTTGCTCAATAATACATAAGCTAGTATTCCATCGCGATGGGTCTATAGAATGAATTTAGCATTCAAAATTGTAAGCAAAAGCCTTCCTACAAGAAAAAAGTTGAAAATCGTCTCGTAGATCCACTTATTGCCTTTGTCGGGTCCTTAATGCTTCATAGAATTTCAAAATTTTTCTAAGGGAATAACACCATGAAACAAGCTTCTCAAGGATGTCAATACCAAATGGATCTCCCTGCATGGATCAACACAACAAGTTCTTTCAAAATATCAATCCTTGATTGGAGTGATGTATGAGCATCACAACATAGTAGAAAAAGCTCCTGACCTCTTACATAGGTTAAGCGATATAGATAGACTCCTGACTTTATCTAGTCTTCTCCCCATGCTAGATGTGATGAACAATCTTAGAAGAAAATTCCAAATAATAAAACTACATGTATATTAAATGAATATGCCAATTCCACGAAATACATTCTCAGCCCCCATCATCTATATCTAGATCTAACACAAGATGTGCCAAATTATTTCATGTGGTAGACAATTAATGATTTGAATAATCCTGATAATTATTTGCAGTTTAATGCAAGCAGGAACTTATGTATCTGTGTATGTGGATATGAGATACCAATGTACCATTGTAAGACAGTCAGGCGCTCTAGCAAAGAAGTAGCTGTTAAGGAGGAAGATTTTAAAGGCATTGTTAAATCTGTTGGTGATAATTTGAAGGAAATTGCAAAATCTCTTTCCTTAGAGATACGTGAAAGATTCCCTCAACATGAAATACTTGAAGCCATGGGTATTGTGTATCCTCAATTTTGGGAAAACTGAGAGAACCCAAAATATTTTCATGATCAAGTAAAAATCTTGATCTAACAATTTTCAAAAAGTGTAA
Source organism: Sequoia sempervirens (assembly GCA_007258455.2). Taxonomy (NCBI): domain Eukaryota; kingdom Viridiplantae; phylum Streptophyta; class Pinopsida; order Cupressales; family Cupressaceae; genus Sequoia; species Sequoia sempervirens. Next base: position 1,410 of record VDFB02067903.1, on the reverse strand, counting down.
CATACGATGAGTAGAAAATAGAAGGAATTTTAAATGAAGCTAAGCTTAGAAAACAATCTAGGAGTTTTACAATAGCTATAACCACAAGATAAATCTATGGGCATGGATAGCTGGCCTTTGAACCGAAGTTCAATAAAAAGGCTCGGACAAACTTTAGGCCGAGGGAAATATTGCATGGTTCAATATCAGAATATTTCAAACTTGCTAATTTATGTCAAATAATGATATTGGGGTCGGTGGAGGATGAGAGAGTTTTCAGTACATTGGGGGTTTTGAAATCAAAGTTAAGAAACAAACTAGACAAGAATTTGGAAAATTGCTTGAAATAAAAAGAAACCGTGTATAATTTCAAGTTCCTTTAATTTTCCCTTTGAAAGGGAACTCACAACTGAGTTCCACATGTGAAAGAAGGACTAGGTTGTGCAACACTCCAATTCCAAACACTGGTACTAGTGCCAGTGTGACTAGGATAGATGACATTGACACAAATCACACAATGAATGTTGAATTTGAGACATAGGCTAAAGAAAGTGAAGAGCATACTCATAACAAATTCAAGACAACTCTTTTAATTTATCTCAAGATGAATGTCAATTTGAGGACCCTGACTCCGTTTGGGAAATGGAAGAGAATTAGCACCTTTTAGGTATTTATACTTCTCTTCATGGATCAGTTTCCATTGTTCCATACTATAGTTGATGATATTTTATATTGTATTCAATGAAATTGTGAATCATTACACTTCATGATATTTTATTTTATATTTCACTTCATGAATCATATTCCAAACTATAGTTGATGATATCCTATGTTGTATTCCATGAAATTGTGATATTTTATATTTTATATTGTATTCCATGGTATTGAATTTGATACGTTATTTTGCATCATTTTTAAAGAACAACACTAATCACAGTACTTATAAATTCCTATTGCATTACCATTCACACAATCTTTGATAAATAATTGAAAGGAATATTATTAATCCATTCCTTGAACAAAAGCTAACAGTTCAACATCCATAACTTACAAGTTATAAGCTAACAAAAGCTAACAGATCAACATAAATAACTTATAAAGGCATCCACACAACTTAAACAATAAAAGCTTAAACTACCAAATCACCTAAATTTCATACTGATTCTCTTCTTATTTTACAAGGTGGAAACTACCTTTATGATATGCAATGAATAGAAATCCAGGCTACTTTTAACCAAAAAGAAAAGAAAGGTGTAGCTTTTAACCAAAAAGCTTTGACAGGCATGCCAATATCAAACTATAAACTAAAGCACAAACACTTGAATCACTTCAAAACTAATAAATTTCTTTAATTGAACTCGGCCATGCCATAAGCATTCATTCAAAGATAAACATTGGATAGCAATGCAATCTATTAAACATCTATAACAC
>VDFB02067902.1:0-12044 GCA_007258455.2 Sequoia sempervirens | reverse complement strand
AGATCTAATTAAAACTTATTCTAGTTTCCCTTAGATACAAATTTGTGATTAAGTATTTTATGTTAAATCAAATACACCTATGATCTAATTAAAGAACACTAAATGCATATAAGGATCTAATCTAACACAACATACAAGATTATCTTGAATAGCATGAAACCTAAAGTAAACACTTAAAATTAATTTAAATAATTACTTTAGTATTCAAGACACACAAATAATTGTTTGTTAAGAACAAAGCAATGCGAGCACATAGAATGTCATCTACTAACTCTAACACCACTTCTTTGTAATTCACACTATTCAAGAAGATTAGACATAGTACTGACATAATTGAACAACATTTATAGGTTCTCTAAGATGTGTACCATCCATTTTTGTTAATGTATATGCTCTAGACCCATATCTTTCATTAATTATATAAGGTCCTAACCAATTAGGATTGCATTTTCCCTTATCAATCGGGTTGACATTGGTGTTACGTTGATTCTCACATAACACCACATCAACTTTATTGAATACACGAGGGATGACATGGTCATTATAGTTATGTTTCCTTCTCCTAGAGTAAGGATGAAGGTGCTCAAGAGCATTGATGCGATGTTTGTAAAGCATTTTAAGGTGATGCAATCTTTGTTCTTTATAAGAAAATTATCATCAATAAGTCCTTTAAGAGAAATCTTAATGTAGGAATCTATAACTCTAAGGGAATTATTGCCTCAATACCATAAACATATAAGGAGAAGTTCTTATGGATAACTAGTATTCATGCAAAGGAGCAGGGCCCATAGCGCATATGTTAACTGCGGTGCCAATCCCATTATGTTTAAGCTAACTAAGTTTCTTAATATTTGGTCAAGGGTCTCATTAGTTGATTCAAATTTTGACCATTATTATATTGTGGATAGTAGTGTGTTGAAAAGTGATGATTTATGTTAAATGTTTCTAAGAAATTATTCACATCATTGTTCTTGAATGGTGTCCCATTATTGGAAACTAATGCAGAAGGAAGTATAAAGTGAGTAATAATATGTTCCAATATGAAATGACATATCAAATTAGTTGTTGTTGAACAAAGGGGAATCGCTTCTACCCACATCATGAAGTAATCTATCACAGTAATTATGAATGTATGTCTAGTAGAGGAAGGTGGTGATATTTTTCCAATGAGATCCATACCCTGAACCGTAAAGGGCCAAATAGAATCTTGAGCTCAAAATTTAGAGGATCAAATTGTTATGTTCTCGACATTTGTGACATTTTTTGACATATGCAAAGCAATCTTTTTCCATATGTCTCCAGTAGTATCTTATGCAGATTAGTTTTTCAACTAATGTTCTCCCTCTGAAGTGGCCACCACAAGCACCTGCATGAGCTTGTTCAAGTGTTATGGGGATTTCAAATTGTTTATGTTGGGAGATTGTTGGATGTTGTGGTTGTGTTGTTGATATGTGGTTTTCATTGATGTCAACACTATTAGCATTATTGTATTGAAGGTTGTATATGTCGAGGATATTGAGAAAATTGTTGAAGGAAGAGTTGCAGGTTGCCAGAGGAATAGTGAAGGTCATGAAGGTATCTTGATCCGTACGTTGAAGATGAGTTATTTTGGACTAAAGTGTTTGTTTTTATGAGTATCTAGATCATCTACCAGAAGTTTCAGAGGTCCACGTGAAGATTTGATCGTGTTATGGATAGTTGTGTTATGGCAATGTTTTTGTGGTCTCTGTCAGTGTTCCTGATTGAAGTTTATGTGATTCTGGTAATTTTTGTTGTTATGGATGCTTCTCTATTAATTCTTGTTTCTTGTGGATGCTTCTAGATCATTCTCTATCCTTGTATGTTTGTGCTGATCGGTTTGCTCGTGTTCGAATATTTTTCTTGTGTGTTTGGGTTTTCATGTTCTTGGTGGACATGATGGTTGTAACATGTTACAGATCCTTGGAGATTTAAATTTGAATGTTTGGTGAACTCAAGGATATTGTTTTGGGTCACATCATAATATTAGTCGATGGTGTATGGTTCACATTAAAAAATTTATTTCTATATTCGGGCCAACATTGTAAACTTGTTTTATACTTTTGGCCAATGAAGTTGTTGATGTAAATCTAGGTTGCAGTTATATAAGAGTTTTTTTTTTTGCAAAGTTAGTGTGTGTGTGAAGTGAGGAAGAGCCAAAGAAAGTGCAAGTGTGCGAATAGTGATTTAATCATTCGATTGCAAAGTAGAGTGTGAAGATGTTTGAGAAAAGTGTGAAGAAGTATTTTGGTGCTTAACTAGAACTGTAATCAAGCTTGTGCAAAAGCTATCTTCTTAGTTCATACCCTATAGATCTAATCTGAATTGCTTTGTATTCTCAGGCAGTGAGCCCTCTTGTATTTGAGCAGTGAGCTCTAGGTAGTGTGCCTAAATGCATGTGCATTCCCATTATTTTTCATTATACTTTTAATAGGGTATAATATTGTGGGCTAGTATCCACTGTGGTTTTTCCCCTAAGAGGTTTTCCATGTAAAAATATTGGTGTTCTTTATGCTTTTCATGTGTTGATTGTTTATGGTTTATTGTTCTTTCATCAGATATGATATAAAGTTAAGTTAAGCTTGAAAAGTTTAAGTATTATGTGACAACTGATTCACCCCCCCCTCTCAGTTGTCTATCCTTTTTTTGCCAACAATTGGTATTAGACGAGGTTCCTCTGAAGAAGTTAAAAAGATTTAGGTGATCCGAGATGGAATCATACAAGAAGGATAGCTCTAGATTTGATGGAACAAACTATTCACTATGGAAAACCAAAATGGAATGTCATTTGAGATGTTTAGGTTAACACTTCTAGAAGATCACAAAGAATAGATATGTTATTCCTCAGAATGGCCCTTCCACTCCTAATGAAATTAAAGATGTTGAGAATAACATCAAGGCTATGGAAGCTTTGCTGAGTGCTCTAACGGATTCAAAAATGACAAATATGATAGGTTTGAAGATAGCTCATGAGATGCAGATGAAGCTAGAAACTTTGTATGAGGGAGATGCACATGTGAAGATGGCTAAGCTATAGAGTTTAAAAGAAAAGTATGAAAATTTGAAGATGGGTGAAGATGAAAATATTTCTTCTTTTATGCAAAGAGTAAATGAAATTGTGATGGGTATTAGATGTTCTAGTGGTACCCTGGAAGAGGAAGAAATAGGCCCTTATGGCAAAAAATAGTGTTCCTAAGGCCAAAAAAAAAAAAAAAAGAGTTAGGAACTGACCAAGAAATTGAACAAGCATCTATATTATTTCAAAATATGTAAGAATAACTGTGAGTAAATTGAATGTAGTTTCTAAAACCAATTTTTTTTTTTTTTAAATCTATTTGGTGAAAAATTGAAATTTCAATGCAGTAGTACTTAAATTTTAGGGAAAAATAAGAAATAGGTGTCTATATGACCACCCTAACCACAATAAAATAATAATAATTTTTTATAATATTTTAGATATAAGTATATGACTCATGTCCCAAGGCTATACATATTTTTTTGTAATTTTCCAAGTAAATAATTAGTATGAAATTTTTATTACAACTTTTAAAATATAAAAAGCTTCATTATATTCGACCACATTAGCAGGTCAAAACTTCATGAAATTTTATTTTTTTTAATCCTATAATTATGAAAATAATAGAATGTGATGTTTATGTTTTTATTCAAAAAATGTAATCTGTTTGAAACTATAGATTTTTTTAATCAACCTATCAATCAGGTTTAGTGTTGTGTCAATTCAAATAAGTAATAATTATTATTTGAAAAGTCAAAGTAAAACATAGTATATTGGTTGGAAGATGGGAATCTCCATGCAAAACCCTTTTTGTTTCATCAATTTTGGGTAAAAAAAAGTTGTCAGCCACATACCCTACAAATATCCATTGTATTGCCACTTTTTGGCCCATCATGATCCTACACATACCCAAAAGGCTCATGCTATTGAAGAATTCAGATCAGTAACAAATGTGACATGGGATACACTGATTAGGAAACTTGTTGCCTTTGACTTGAGTGAATTTGGTGAATTGTTTCCCAAGACTGAAACTACATTTAAGGGTATTGTACATCCAGAAGAAACAATCAAAGATATGATCAAGGAGAGTGCTTCGGAAAGTCATTCAAGTATGAGGAAGAAATGAAATAGCTTGAAGATGAAGAAAGAAAAGTAGAAGAGTTGGAAGCACTGATTGTGAAGAAAGAAGGCAGAGGACAAGGTAAGTATAAAGTAATGTTTCCTATTAAATGTTTATCTTGCAATAAAATAGGTCATTTTGCATCAAGGTGTCCTGAAAGAGTTCCTAGGACTAAGCCTAACAAATCTAGATTTCAAAAGAAATGTTACTTTGCTGAAGGAGTGATTGATGAAGAGTCTGATAAATAAAATGAAAATGAAGATGAAGGGGTGTTCCTTGCTATCAAGGAAAATGGTCTGGTGGCTACTGAATCTACTAAACTTTTGAAAGCTCTTGCAGCCTTAATTGAAGAAAAATATGAGTGGGTTATTGACAATAGATGCTCACATCATATGACTAGTGACAAAAGCAAATTTGTAAGTCTAGAGAAATATGGTAGTGGGGTTGCAAGATTCAGAGATAACAATGTTGGTGTGATTCATGGTAGAGGATCTATTTGTCTTGGTGGTAAGCATAACATTGATGCTATCCTTTATGTTGAAGGCTTGAAGCACAACTTGTTGAGTGTTGGATAGATTGTTGACAAGGGCTATGATCTCTAGTTCAAAGGTGGAAGATGCAGGATACTTGGAAGTTAAAATATGGTGCTTCGGTAAAAGGTAGGTAGTATTTTTCACCTGGTCTTCTGGTAGAAAGGTTGTTTATTTCCCAAGTAAATGAAAGCTAGTTATGGCCTCACGGGGAGTTTATGTCATGTAATTTAATGTGTCAAAGTAAGTTCCTCAAGCGGTAAAAAAATCTACCTAAGCTAGTGAAACTGCTAACACAATTTGAAGTAGTTCGGATGGGAAAACAAATGAGCTTCTTTTTAGAAACAACATATCATTCTAATGGATTCTGGAGTTGCACAGCAGTCTGTAGAGGGTCCTTCTGGGAGTTAGTCTTCATGGAGAAGGTGCTTTTGCTGTTGTGATGATTACTCTAGAATGATATGGGTTGCTTTCTTAAGAGAAAAATGTGAAGCATTAGAGAAGTTTAAAAGTTTCAAAGCTATGGTAGAGAATGAGACAGGTCTGAAGATAAAATGTCTAAGATCGGAAAGAGGTGGTGAATTCACTTCTCGGGAGTTCAATTATTTCTGTGAAGAGCATGGAATCAAAAGATAATTATCTGCTCCTCAAACCCCTCAATGGAATGGAGTTGTAGAGAGAAAGAATAGAACAATTCTGGATGATGCTAGAAAAATGATTTTGGAAGGAAATATGCCTCACATCTATTGGAGAGAAGTTGTAAGAATTTATTTATTGTACATTTTAAGCAGAGTAAATCATGAATGCAGGTAGGACTCACTTTTTGGGTGCTATGGTTTGGTTATAAGCCTATTGTTAAATATTTCAAGCTCTTTGGAAGTAAATGCTACATTAAGAGAGATGACGATATAGGAAAGTTTGATGCAAGAAGTGATGAAGGAATCTTTCTAGGTTACTCTACTAAAATCAAGGCCTACCGGTGCTATGAAGACTAAGAAAAATGGTTGGGAAATTGCAAATATTGGCCAAGTTCTACTAAATCATCCCAAATCTTTATTAGTTCAAATGACCCGAAAGGCCAGTACAGACAAAGGGAAAAAATTCTGGAATACCAAAATCAACTTCAAATTGTTCCATATGTTTCACAAGTAAAACCTTCCATTGTTTCTAGTAATTAAGGTGAGTGGGAAGCAAGAGCGAGGTGCAAGTGCGAAGAAAGAACAAGAGGTATGTAAAGGGATCATGATGGGCCCAAAAAAGTGGCAATATTATGGGTATTTGTAGGGTATGTGGTGACAACTTTTTTTGAACCCAAATTGATGAAGCGAAAAGGGTTTTTAGACAGATTCTAAGCTTTCCACCAATATAAATTATGCTTTACTTTGAATTTTAATAAATAATTATTATTTCAGAATTACAACTAAAGTCATTCGATAGGCTAATTGAAAAAAACATCTATAATACTCAAGCGGTGCATCCACATTTTTTGAATCATTAGTGATGCATTCATGCCTCACATACTCTAGGGTTAAAAAGAAAAAATTAAATTTCCTTGAATTTACATTAGTTGAGGGTGAATTCAGGACATATGAGTTTTATATTTTTTTTTTTAAAGTTGTAATAAAAAAATTCATAATTAATTATTTACTTAGAAAAAAAATTACAAAAAATATACATCACATGCAGACATAGGTCCTCTACTTATATATACTTATAAAAAAATATTATCATTTTATTATGGTTGGGGTGAACCGGACACCTACTTGTATTTTTTCACAATTCTGTACGCAGAAATTTCAAATTTTCACCAAATAGATTTTATTTATTTTTAAATAAACCTAGTAGTTTAGAAACTACATTGAATTTTCTCTGATTCTATTCTTACATATTTTTTGAAATAATATAGATAACTTATTCAGATTTTCGATCTAGGTTGCCCTATGATTTTTCTGAATTTTTTGCCACTTAAGGGCCTATTTTTTCCATGATGATCCTGCACATACCCACAAAAGAACTAGAATTTTGAGAAATTCCTAAGGTTCCAAGGTATGTAAAGCTAAATCATTCTGAAAAACAAATTATAGGAGACAAGAATAAAGGTGTGCAAACTAGAAGAAAGATTGCAGAAGAGTATTGCCTGATTTCCAAGATTGAGCCTAAAAATGTCAATGAAGCTTACAATGATGAACACTGGATGGAAGCTATGAAGGAAGAACTAATGCAGATTGAAAGAATGACACATGGATACTTTCCCCCACACCTAAAGACAAAAATGTGATTGGTACTAAATGGGTCTTTCAGAATAAGCTTAATGAACAAGGTGAAGTGGTTTGGAATAAAGCAAGATTGGTATGTAAAGGGTATTCAGATATGGAAGGTATTGATTTTGAAGAAACCTTTTCCCCTTTTTCCAGAATTGAAGTTGTAAGACTATTTCTTGCTTATGTTGCATATAAGAACTATGAAGTCTATCAAATGGATGTGAAGTTAGTTTTTCTGAATAGTGAGCTAGAAGAAGTATATATTGAATAGTTGGATGGATTTCAACTAACTGATAAGGAAGACATGGTTTGTCGATTAAAGAAAGGACTATATGGACTCAAGAAATCCCCCATAACCTAATATGCTAGACTGGATAAATATTTACTAAATCTTGGATTCAATAAAGGTATTGTTGACAAAAATTTGTATTTCAAGTTGGATCATGACAAAGACTTGATTATTGAGGTCTTTGTTGATGACATTATTTTTGGAGGAGATGATAATCTATGTATGAAGTTTGCTGATGAAATGAGTATGATTGGAGAGATGAAGTTCTTTTTGGGATTACAAGTTACTCAGTTAGACAATGAAATTTTTAGTCTAAATATGTGAAAGAGTTGTTGCAGAAGTTTGGCATGTAAGACTCAAAGCCTATTAGTACTCCCATGGTAACCACATGCAAGTTAACATAGAATGATGATTATCCTCAAGAAAATAAAACAAGATACAGGTCAATGATTTGTGGATTTCTCTATTTAAATCAAACCAAATTTGACATTATGAATGTTGTATGTATGGTTACTAGATTTGAGGCTGATCCAAAAGAGTCTCATGTGACTGTTGTAAAGAGAATCTTTAGATATCTAAAAGGAACAATTGACTTTGGGCTTTGGTATCCTAAGGATGATGATCTTACTTTGACTACATATACTGATGTGGATTGGGCAGGAGATGCAAATGACTGGAAGAGTACTAGTGGTGGTGCCTTCTTCCTAGGGAAGAAGCTGGTGTCTTGGTTGAGTAAAAAGTAGAATTCTATTTCTCTATCTACTGCTGAGGCTAAGTATATTGTTGCTGCAAATAACTATACTCAAGTGATGTGGATGAAAAAAATGTTGAAAGATATCAAAGTAGTATATGATGAGCCTATTGCCATATACTATGACAACTGAAGTATAGTAAACATATCAAAGAATATGGTGATACACTCTAAGAACAAGCATATATCAATCAAGTTTCACTTCTTGAGGGAGAAAGTGAGTGAGAAAGAAGTCAGACTAGAGTATGTACCAACCAAAGAATAGATTGTAGAAATTTTCACCAAACCGTTGTCGAAGGATACTTTTTAGTATCTCAGAGGAATTCTAGGGTTGATTACCCCTCCTGATATGAACTAGAGATGCATTTACTTGCATCAATATGTGTGCTTCATAGATATTTCTTGATTTGGATTGATGTTTTTCATGGTTTCTACTTAGGGGGAGTAGTCAAATGTGAATATATGTGGTTCAGAGCTTGTATGTGGTAAGATAATGCTTATCTTTTCCATTGATATCAAAGGGGGAGAAGAGAAATTAAGGAAAAGAGTCAGAATCAAAGGAGGAGGAAGTGTAGTTGTGTTGATAGTATTTTTCACATTGATCATGTGTTGCCTTCAATGCCAAAGGGGGAGATTGTTGGGAGATTGTTGGATTTTGTGGTTGTGTTTCTGATATGTGGTTGTCATTTATGTCAACACTATTAGAATTATTGTATTGAAGTTTGAATATGTCGGGGACATTGAGAAAATTGTTGAAGGAAGAGTTACAGGTTGCCAGAGGAATAGTGAAGGTCATGAAGTTGTCTTCATCCATACATTGAATATTAGTTGTTGTGGACTAAAGGGTTTATTGTTGTGAGTATCTAGATCATCTACTAGAAGTATTAGAGGTTCGTGTGAAGATTTGATTGTGTTATGGATAGTTGTGTTCTGATAGTGTTTCTATGGTCTCTATGAGTGTTCCTGATTGAATTTTATGTGATTCTAGTGATTTCTGTTGTTGTGGATGTTTCTATCTTAGTTATTGTTTCTTGTGCATGCTTTTAGATCATTATCTATCATTGGTGTACGTTCGTGATGATCGGTGTGCTTGTGGTCAAAGATTTTTCTCGTGTGTGTTTGGGTTTTCATGTTCTTGGCCGACATGATGGTTGCAATGTGTTGTGGATCCTTGGAGATTTAAATTTGAATGTTTGGAACACTCAAGGATATTTTTCAGGTTAAATCATAATATTAGCCGACCATGTATGATTTGCATTAAAAAAATTATTTGTAAATTTGGTCCAACATTGTAAACTTGTTTTATACTTTTGGCTGATGGAGTTGTTGATGTAAATCCAGGTTGCAAATATATAACAATGGTTGTTTGTGATAAATTAGTGTGTGTGTGTGTGAAGTGAGGAAGATCCAGAGAAAGTGCAAGTGTATGAAAAGTGATCTAATCAATTGATTGTAGAGAAAAGTGTGAAGAAGTTTGAGTAAAGTGTGAAGAAGTATTTATGTGCTTAACTGGAACTATAATCAAGCTTGTGTAGAAGCTATTTTCTCAGTTCATACCCTACGGATCTAATCCAAATTTCTTTTTATTCTTGGGAAGTGATCCCTCTTATATTTGAGCAGTGAGCTCTAGGCAATGTGCCTCAATGCATGTGCATTCCCATTATTTTTCATTATACTTTTAACAAGGTATAATATTGTGGACTAACATCCACCATGGTTTTTCCACTAATAGAGATTCCACATAAAAATCTTGGTGTTCTATGTGCTTCTGATGTGTTAATATTTTATGGTTTATTGTTCTTTCATTAGATCTGAGATAAAGTTAAATCTGAGAAGTTTAAGTATTCCATGACAACTTATTCACCCCCCCTCTTAGTTGTTTGTCCTTGTTTTTCCAACATTTTAAAGAATCTAATTAAGATACCATCAAATGATCTTCGTTATAACAAATTGACAAGAATTATATACTTAAATGCAAGTTTCAAAGGTGGGCTTGGATGTTCTTAGTTGTTGCATCAAGAAGGGTACCATCTCTCAAATAATTAAATATTGGATTATACCATTTAGTCAAGTCTTTTGTGGTTGTTGATAATACTTCTTCTACTTTATCTTTGATTGATGGTTTCATAACTATATGCACAATGAAGGTAAAGTCTTTTGAAGGATCTTGAGGAGATAAAAGGGAAGTTACACTTTCCATTGCATCCACATGTCGATTATCTTTTCAATGGATGTTGTTAATGGTAAATGATTCAAACTTCTCTAAAAAAATCATTCTAAGATCCTTGTATTTTGATAATTTGTCATGCTTCACTTGATGTGTTCCATTTATTTGTTTAATGAGCAATTCTAATTCACCAAATATCATAATGTCTCTAGCACCCATAATTAAAGTGGCACACAATCCAATGAACAATGCTTCATACTCGGTAGTGTTGTTTGTAGATAGGAAGTTTAATTGATAAGACAAGGGAATAGGCTCCCCCACAAGTGGTATTATTATAACTCCCACATCGTAGATAGTTCTACACTTAGATCCTTTAAAATATAAACCCCATCCATTAGTTTCAATTGTCAACATGTTATCAGTAGGGAATGAATCACTACTTGGTAACGATAAAGGGGAAGGAGCATCGGCTAGTTCATTGGTCAAGGCCTGGCCTTTAATTACTTTTTGTGAAACAAATTTAAGGTCAAACTTAGTTAACAACATCACCCACTTAGCTAAGCGTACTGATAAATCTACTTTAGTGAAAATATGTCTTAAAGGATCGAATTTTATCGTCATGTGTATTTTAGTGTTTAGTAAGTAATGTTTCAATTTACTTGTGAATACAAGAGCCAAACATTATTTTTCTATCATTGTGTATCATTTCTCATAATCAATCAAAGTTCAGCCAATGTAATCAACAAGATGTTCTTTACCTTTTTCATCTTGTTGAGCCAATAATGCTATAAGAGCATGGTCTGATACTACTGTATAAAGGATGAATAGTTTATTTTGCATACCAGAATGTAAAATAGGTGGAGTGACAAGATAATTTTTCAAACTCTCAAAATCCTATTTACAATTCTTGTTTCAATTAAATTGAACATCTTTTTGAAGGAGATGTGTAAATGGTAACGTTCAATCTACTAAGGATGCCATAAAATGATGGATGCTTGAATTATTCCTTGTAAAGTGCGTAATTGAGAGATGTTTCTAGGAGGTGGCATGTTAACTATAGCATCAATTTTCTTTGTTTCCACTTCAATGCCTCTGTGAGATATGATAAAACCTAGAATTTTTCCACTATCTACACCAAAGACACACTTTTTTGCATTCAATCTCATGTATTTTTGCATTCGCTCAAATATTTTTCAGAGGACATTTACATTGTCTTGTCTAGTTAAATATTTGGCTAGAATATCATAATCATAATCTTCTAAAATCTTATGTATATAATCATTAAATATCAATTTCATAGCTTATTGATATGTTGCGCCCACATTTTTCAATCCAAAGGGCATCATTACCCAAAAAAATGTTCCCTAAGCTATTGTAAATGTTGTTTTATACTAATCTTGAGGGTCAATAAGGATTTGATTGTATCCTAAAAATTCATCCATGAATGACAAAAAAGCATGTCCCATAGTTGAATCTACTATCATGTCAATATTAGGAAGGGGAAAGTCATCATTTAAAGATGCTTTATTCAAATCATGAAAAATCCATACACATCCTAATACAATTATCCAGTTTCACGACTACAATAATGTTTGAGATCCAAGGAGAATAGTCTATAGGATGTATAAAACCAACTTCGAGGAGATTCTCAATCTCAGCTTTAACCAACAAATCTATCTTAGGGTTCATCTTTCGAATCTTTTTTCTAACAATTTTAGCATTTTCAGTGAGGACTATGTTGTATGTTTCAATTTTTAGGGCCAATTCTTGGAATTTCTGAATAATTCCAAGCTAAAATTTTAAGAAAATCATGGAGTAAAGTTGCATGGTCTTCTTGTTCTTCATCATCAAGGCACTTTCCTATCTTAATCACATTTTCTTCATTATTAATA